>JAXQQM020076650.1:0-130959 GCA_034641835.2 Pinus albicaulis | reverse complement strand
GGAAATTCTATCAAAGTTAAAACAAATCCTTTTCATCCATATTTAATGCCTACTTTTTCAGGTGGAACACCTCCAAATTTAAGAACCACAATGACATAAAATATGTAACTTTACCTAATAGGTGTAGACCTAGAACCCCCAACTTTGTGTGACATGTACAATTGAAGATCTTATATGGTTAGCAGTGTGAGAAGAGAGTCATGGTCACTGAGTTGAGCAAGAGAAATAGTTTGGTATGACAACCTTACTTGTGATAGGTCTAGCTAGCAGGCTACCAAATTAAATGGTAATGGCATTCAAAATGTGAAAATTCCCATTTCACTTGGAAATAAGATGGTAGAGAAAGGTATAGATGAAAGGAGATATCCATTTATGGTAAAGAAATCAAATAGTTCTATCAATTCTACCTTGCAACTCTAAGAGACATTGAATTAAATTTCATCTCAAGACAGGGCTTTGAGAGGACACTCTCAAAGCCAACCTTCATTATGGCTTTGAAACACATGGTAAGTATCAAGACTTAGCAACTTTATTTGCATAATTTTTTCTAGCATGGACCGTAATGTCATAGCCTTCTTTTGCCTAAATGAATGCAAATTTCCTTGCCATTTGACTTGTGACATTCATAATTCATGCTCATGGAACATGATTTTGTTGCAACGGTGGAGATAACATCCGTCAGAGATGTGTTTTCAATAAAAATGATCGAAATGACATTTTGTTTCCGTTTTTCTGATTTCATGAAAATTACACCAAGTAGCTCAAATGCTATATGACCATCAGTGTGTCAAACTCGATCTCAGGATATGTTTCAAGTAAGAGCCATTCTGAGGTTTCTAGTATACATGACTCCTCCAATTTCATCAGTTAGTAGCCGATGTTTGTATATGCAACATTGCCTGGGATTCCCAATGGGGCATGTTTGATGACAATAATTTGGGGAGTGAGAGAGGGAGATGGTAGGAGAAAAAATTCAAGGAATCCAAGGGAAATTGAAAAATATATAACTAATAAGGTGGAAGACATTTGTAACCTAAGAGAGAAACCTGTTAGGAAATGGGTGAAGTTGGTATTACACACCCAATTGGACAACCTCGAGGAGAAAACATTTCTGCCACTTTATTTGTTGGCATAACCTAGTAAGTGTTATTCACTAGCATGTATTTGTAAAGGCCTTGACCTAGTTCCCATTCAACTCCATCCACCAGGTTGTAGAGGATTCCAAGCCTAATTTCACAGAAAATTGTTGGATGACTGTTACTGGACTGGATGTACAATTGTCTGGCAGTGATTTAACTGTAGTGGTCCATTTTTTCAGAGGGAAAGAGACACATTCCCATGTCTGAGCATGAAAACGTTCTTTGATATTGTTAATGCCTCCAGTGTTTACTTCTACAAGTTCTATAGGCAGAGTCTGTAAAGGGCCAGGTAGCCTCTGGATCTCATCTTTTATGAAAGGTGACATATCTAGTAAATTCCCCTACAGTCATTCTCTAGAATGGATCTAAATAGAATTTCTTCCAGTTTCCATTACTCCATAACACACAGTTTTAAAATTTGCTAAATCATGTACATGTATTATTTCTCCCACAAACTAAAAGTATATACGTGTACTTGAGACCATGGGCCAGAGATGGTGTAAAAGCTTGGGTTACCAGAACTTATCATTTTTATAATTTTTTTTTTCTTAAATTGAGTTTCACACATAAATTATTGCTTTGAAAGTTGTGTTCTACATAATTTGTGTACACTAAATTACAAATTGATTTTCTAAAATCTATTTTGTGTAAATGTCCACCAATAGATATATATATCATGGAGGATGAACGATGAAGATCAGCCGAATCCCATATGGAGGTTCAGGGATCGGGGGATGTTCACGGTATTTAAATATAATCTTAAATCTCCATAAATGTGTGTACATATGGAATTGATTTTTTATTAAATTTGTGAGTTAAATTAGTTGTTAATAAGTTTCATTTTTTAATTTTTAGGAGGTAAGAGGAGAAGGGTTTCTACTCCATCCATGGAGCGTGTCCATGGTTCAACCAGTCGTGGTATGGTTCACGCAATTTAATCAATGAATATGTATATGTATTTATATGTACACATGAATGTATTTTTCAATTGATCATAAATTCGCATTTGTTTATGAAGCTTCTCCCTCGTCTCGAGAGGTTGGAAGTGGTTCAAATCCACTTAGAGGGCCATCAATGAGTGGTAGCAGGTTGTGTGAAGGGGGTGATATTTATTCCCCCGAAGGCCAATCAACGGCTGTTGGTTCTCAGCAGGGTCATTTTGGGTCTGGTTCTTAGCAGGGTCATTCTGGGTCTGGTTCCCAGCAGGGTCATGTTGGAGAAGATGCTAACCAACAACGTCAAGGTTGCCATAAATTTCAATATATTTTCATTAAATTTGTACAAATTTTTTTACATGTGTTTTTTCTAATATACGAAATTTTATATATATTGATGCAGAGGCCGAAAATGTTCCAACTAGTGGTCAAAATAGACGCAGGACAACCCGCTACATTCAATAAGAAGGTTGTCAACCCAGCACAACTTATCCGACTGAGATTACTGACATACCATGGGAAACCAACATGGCGCAATGCACCTTACAAAGGCGTGAAAGACTTCATGCAAAATTGCAAAGAGATCTCATGGCTTTGTCTCTACCTGCTGAGAGTCGACAAAACCTTGAAATAGTTACACATTCATTGGGCGAAATTGTAAATGTGTACAGAAATCTTGGGCCAACGACTGATACATTTGTAGAAATGATGAGAAAGAGAAAAGAAACAGTAATGGGTCCAGATAAATGGGAGGACGTAAAACAAAAAGTTACAAAAGAAGTGACCAAATCAATGTTTAATTACAAGGAAGGGCCAAAAATAAAAATGTTGAAGGTGCAATATTTCAAGCACCCAGACATAGCTCGTTATTTGTATGATAGGCACCTTGCGACCTATGGAAGGCTCCCATGGAACGATGAGGTTCCTGTTTATTTTGCACAAATTTTTTATGCAGAATTTTTTTTGGGTATGAAACCCAACTACAATGACCTTTTGTAAGAATTTTTTGGCCCGGGGAAAGGTCGATTATATGACCGTAAGGGCGCTAAGCGAGATGTGGAGTTGCCTCGCCCTAAGCCGCCATTGGTGAGTCGACCATTTCGGGTTGAAACTCTGCGGTCAGATATGGATGCGACTTCTCAAATAAGTCGAGAAGCAAGGGATGTTATGATCGACAAAGTTCATAGCGAATTGGGTGGAGTCGATATTTGTTTAAATCGAAAAAGAGCGCGTGAAAATGCACGTGCCAATTTTGTGTATTGTACAGATGAGGAGATTGACAACATGAATGTTGAAGATCTCCGAATATATGCAAAAAATTGTTGCAATGATTTGCAAGACCTAATTTTTCATGAGGAAGAAGGCACCAGAACGGTATGTGTTAGTGACCTTAGGGTTTGAAATTATTTTAACATACATATACATGCATGTGTACAATTTGTAATAAATACATGTGTATGTACATGTATACATTTATTTGTATGTGTACATTAATCTAACAAAAATGTATGATTATATGTTAAAACACCATTTGCAGTTCTCACACATGATGCGTGACGAAAATGTAAATATCACGTTCGGGACCTCTAGTTCAAAAAATGCAGATGGGTCTGACCATCAAGATATATGTTGCTAAAACAGTTAGAAGGTTTTTTATGGACTTAAATAATTTGTGCATACACAGTAGTTATGTGTTTTCATATATAATTTATTTAAATGTTTTAAAATAAAGAGTGTCGATTCCGTCTGATGTTCCAGTTTTGTATGGCAAGACTTTCTCTTTCTTCCTTGAGATGTACCTTCGATTTTGTGGATGAGTTAAGTATGGATGACAATTTTTCAAGTTTTAAAATTTGTGTTTAAAAGTTATATATGTATATATTCTACCTCAAAAAGTTCCATTAAAATTGAGATATATATATATATATATATATATATATATATATCTTATTTTGAGTTATTTAAAATTTTTTGAATCTCCAGGTTCTCCAGAAGATTTCTTTAATCCGCGGACTCTAGCGACGAACATAGGAACATCCACAACATTTGAACAAGTTGTCTTTAGTTCCTTTTTTTATTATTATTGAAAAAAAGTTTATATATGTACACGTGCATTTTCATTTGAAAGTTTTTAATATATATATATAACTGTACATGTATATTGTACAGTTTACTGCTGCAGATGTTCCTATGGGGGCGGAACTTGTTCATAAAATGGAGAGGGAACCTCATAAGGTATTGCATGATTTTTTTGTTATATTTTGTTTTTTACATGAAGTTCTATATAGATATATTCTCACTCATTTTTAAAACATCAAATTTTAATGTTCAAGTACATGTGCATTGTGTATGTAGGTTTCCCACGATGCTTCACATGATAGTGCGCGGATTGAGACCCTGATAGGAAAGATGTTAGATCTGTCTCTATTTGATGGATATGATTTGTAGATTTGATTTCAAGATTTAGATGGTCTTAAAATTCTGAGAGACTTGGCTAGCTTTTCTGATACTGAGATCATAACAGCATATTACTTTATTGTTTTATTACACTGTTATTATAATTGCTTTATTTAATTTTGATTTGCTTCCAGTACTTTGGCATGTGAATGGGGAATAAGCTTGTCATCTGGAATGTAACCATATTTCTCTGTTGTGTCATGTAATTTTGACATGTGTTATAATTTGTTTTGAGTGAAATTTAAGTTTTGACCTTGGAGTACATTTAAGTATGTGAAGTACTGCTAGATCTATATTTTTGTTAAATGGTGTTAGTAAGTTTGATTATCTTAACCCCAGCATTTGGCATGTGATATTTAATGTTAAATGTTTTTATTGGATAGTTGAATTATAATTGGCATGGCCTGTGAAGTTTTTAAAAATCAAGTTTTGGATGGTTTCAATCTACATTTCGCATGTGATATTTAATGAAATTTAAATGTTTAATGCTTTAATGTTGCACGATATATAATCAAAAGGTTTTTAAAACTTAAACTTTTGGATGGTTTCAATCTACACTTAGCACATGTGATATATAATGTTAAATGTTTCTATTGGATCTAGTTGAACTATAATTGGCATGGCATGTGAAGTAACGTTGCACGATATATATAATCAGAAAGTTTTTAAAAATCAAGTTCTGAATGGTTTCAATCTACATTTCGCATGTGATATTTAATGTTTTAATGCCGTACGATATAATATCAAAAGTTTTAAAATTTTAGTTTTAGATGTTTCAATTCTCCACATTTGTGCAGTTATGCAGCAATGCTTGAATGCCTATTGATATATTTCTGTTCACTATAGAATTTAAAAGTGGTAATGGCTAAGAATGCTAGTATGTGTATCCTTTTGGATGGTTGAAGTACATTTGGAATCTTAAGATTGCTTTTGATCTCTACATGTAGTCTTGTTTGAATGAAAAAATTTCCAATAGGAAGAACATAGCTTTTCAATGCAACTAACCATGTATCAATTGATCTCTAATTGAAAAAAGAGTTTAAAGAAGTAGATATATATACAAATTATCCCTTTAATTTTGATTGGAAATATAATTCTAGTACATATATATGTTTGTTGAATTTGGGTCAATGTCGTTAATGCACTCAAATAGGTAGCCTTGTCGATTTATTTACATTGTGGAAACTTTTTACTAGAAAATCCAACTAGTTTTTCATCAATGCACATAGAAAAACTACTTGGAACAATTAATTGCATTCTAGAACATATCTATCCAATACAAGTAACATTTTTCATCAATGCACATTGAACATATCCGACCATTGGACAAACAAATTTTGTACTAGATTTTCAATCAGGAATAGAGATGTGGGTCAAATCTCACCAAAAGTCGGAGAAGTGCTTCGAGTCTCTTGTCTGAAAGGAATTTTTGTACAAAACTATACTGCAGATGATTTATTTACATTGTGTCCATACTTTTTACCAGAAAATCCAACTAGTTTTTCATCAATGCACATAGAAAAACTAGTTCCAGTTAATTGAATTCTAGAACATATATATTGAGTACGTAAATAATTTTTCATCAATGCACATAGTAAAACTAGAACAATTAATTTCATTCTAGAACATATATATATATCCAATATATATAACATTTTTCATCAATTCACATGTATAGAAAAACTACTTTCAGTTGATACTAGAGCACGTGCTTGTACCCAAACAATTTGTACATGTGCAAACACTTGCACAAATAACATAAGCAACTCAATTTTTAGTTGAGTACTGGAAGTTATAAAACATATTTAATCCAAAGAGAATAAATTGTTGGACAATTCACTCAAAAAAATTCTAATGGAATTCCATCTTCAATAATCCGTTCATGATTGGATTTTGACATTTTCCATCTCTTAATTTTTGATTTTTTCTTTGATTGAACTTCTATCAACTTTATGCGTGCTGCACACACCAAGTGACTATATTGACAACTTATGGAATCAAGTTCATAGTCTTCGAAGTAAACAAAGTCTCCACTTTGACGAGTTTGTTTGAAAAAATAACCTTTCAGTATAATAGACCCTTTGTCATACTGAAATCCGTGATCATTATAGTCTTGTAATAATTTCATTTTTTTTTCAGTGCAACGCATCAAATAATACTTCACATTTTCATCGTTGTCAATAGGTGCAATTACAGCAAAAACATCTCCTGCACAATAAAATAAACTTAACAAAATTATACATATTTAAATTTATTTTTAGATTTTTAAATCATTAGAAAGTAATTCAAATGTTACCTTCTCTAACAAGATCAGAAACTCTATCACCATCGGATGATATTGTAGTTTCCTCTGATTGCATTTCTTCAAACATTGCAAAAGACATTTTTCCCTTTGTATTTAGCTCTGTATGTTTCCAATCGTTCACATACATTTTGTTTTCACAAACGTCATTGGATTTTGTGTTGTCTATGCAAACATCACAAAACAAGAATATTTTCTTTTATCCAATGCAAACACATTTCTGGACGACTTTGTTTGAATTGAATGCAATTTTCGAGTCCCTTTTATTGTTTTAACGTCATTTCCAATTGATCTATCTACGTCTTCGATTCCAATATGCCAGAAAAACCTTTATATGGAAAATTAGAAAAAGAATTTGTAAATATGATATCAAAATACAATCAAAGATAATCATTGCATGATAAATGTACAATGTTTAAAATTAGATTTCTAATATAAATTAAATTGAATGTACCTTCGCACTTCCCTTGATGGGTTAGTCTCATGGCTTAGAGCAGCGATGCACCATTGAACAAATTCTTTAGCGTTCACAAGTCGGCTTGCAGAGTGGTTCATTTGATATCTTCAAAGTGCTCGTTTTATGCATGCTCCTGCACCGTCATGTTCTCCTTTTCCATGGCCAGTCTCAAAGAAATTCCAACAATGTTTAATGCAGGTTTTCTTATGAAGAAAACACAACCAAAAGAATGATCGTGCAGATTTGAATTGACCTGCGCATCCGTCTGACCATATCCAATGTTCATTGAATGTCATTCCACGATTTTTCAATGAATCATAAATTTTTCCAAAATAATGTTGTACAAAACATGTATCATGTGTACGATCGTCACTGATATAAAAGTGATATTCTTTAATGATATGTCGATTTTCACTCGTGCTTTCTATATGATCGACATTTTGTTCAGCATGTCTATATAGAATATGGACAAGCATGGAGACTTGGTCAGAATGATAGTATTCACTCTGAATTTCTTTTTGTGGAACAAATGTGTAGTTTTTTGCAAAATAAATCACTGACAAAATGGTCCCTGGTGGAAAAAATTCACGAGATTTTTTGAATTGCAATTCTTTCCATCGAGCTCTATGGGAATGCTTGGTGTATTTGTAAATTTCTGCCCAACTTTTCTACAAAAGTCTATCAAAAAATTTGGCCTCTAGCACCACCTGAACACTATTTACACATCGAAACTATGCATCGATGAGCATTCATTCTCCATTTCACTTTCATGTTGGAAAATGATTGATCATTTACATCAATACGATATTTGTTTTGAAATTTAGTCAAATTTCCACAATCATCGCATTTTTTACCACCAACACATTTCTTTTTGTAAAATAGTTCATCGCTTTCTCTTTCACATAGAATTTGATATATGAATTCACGGATAGTGGAAGGAGGAGGTAACTTTCCGTATCGTTCGCATCAACTAAGGATCGTCATAACATAACCTAAATCTATTACGATAATCTAAAAAAGTGGCCTATAAGTCGTGATGTGTTGAAAGGTTGGTGGCCTGGTTTTGAAGCGGAACAAAAGCACTGGCGATGTTTCATGAATTTGATCGATTCATGCCTTCTTGAACTTGTTGAGAGGAATAACTTATCCGAGTGGTGGAGATTGAAATATTTTTCATGTTCTTCGTACTGATTTCGTGCTATTATTCTTCGCATCACATGTCTTGCAGTTGGCGAAACACGCGAATTGTTCTTCCAATATTGATATATTATTTTTTTAACATTTTCTCCAAGTCTATCTTTGTATGGTTGCCTACAAATAGCTCTCCAACAAGCGAATTCATCATTTACATCTATTTGCAGCCAAAATTTCCAATGTTTGTGCAAAGTTTTTCGCGAGGTTCCCAGTGCTCGTGCCATAGATGTTACCAAACGATTCTCTTGAGTACTTGATGAAACCATTGCCATCTGTATTCCTCTACGTACAATTGAAACATCTTTCTCTATAGATCTCTTAATTGACTTGATAGCACTACTCATATTTTTTATTACATCTTCCTTCATTTTTTATCTTTGGTTGATTTTTGAATACCCGGTAGTGTCGTAGCTTCTTTTAATTTCCTTAATGATAGGAGACCTTTCAACATTTGAGCCTGAACTATCACCCACTCGTTTAAGAAATACTTTTCAAAAATGCAGTTAACACGATATCGTATAACATGGTTAGGTTTTTTATCTCCATATGTGTGAGTGTCAACATTTTCTAACATATCATTATCGATAGTGATTTCATCTGTACATATTCGAAAAAATAGTACATATTCAATAAATAACTAAATTAATAAATATATCTATAATTTCAATAATATGTGCATGTGTTTAATATATATATATACCTTGTGATTCAATTTCTTTATTTGGATTTCTTTCAATATTTTCACCATCTTCAATCATTGGTTCAATATCTCTTTCACTTTCTCTTTCAAAATTTTGTATCTCATCATCAATGTTTTGAGGAATATCTCTATCTGTATAGATTAAACAAAATATTTTTCAAATTAGTTCATCAAATAAAAATTAAGCTTCACATTTTACATTAGGAAAATTTTAAATATATCAATAGATCATAATATTTACATTTACATACATGCTTCAATTTCTGCTTGAGGTTGATTTTCCTCTTCAATATTTGAGAGGGCTTCTAACTTTCTTTTGCGAGATTGTCTCGTCTCTTCTCTATGTTCCTCAGGGTCTCTTTTTCGATCATATTTTCTCGCACAAGTCCTTCGATTTCCCATGATAATAGGGTATGAAGTTCAAAAAATTTCCTTCAAAAAATTAGACAATAACTCAATTAGAAAAAACATCACAAAAGATTTAATTTTAAAAAATTCATTTTAAATTTTTTGCAAAAAATACATACTCCAATCCAAAACACTTACTTTAAAAAATTCGAGAAAAAAATGTCTTATAAAAATGAAACGAAGCTCAAAAGATTTACTTCAATTCAAAATACGTACATACCTCCAAGAAATGTCCTTTGAATGTACGTCCAAGAAAATTTCTTAAGTCAAAAACAATTTTTTGCAAAATCAGGCTGCCTCCAAGAAATGTTCTCCAAGAAAATTCTTTAAACCCAAAAAAATTCTTTGCAAAATCAGTGTGCTTCCAAGAAATGCTCTTAAATCCAAACTTTGAAAAAAAAAATTTTAACCCAAACCAAGACCTTTGTAAAAATTTAAGTCCCAAAAGTCCAAAAGTCCCTTAAACAGGCAAAACCTTAGTAAAAATTTTCGAGGAACCCTAGAATCCGCTGTGCACCTTTTCCAAGAAAATTATCATTTTTTCCACAATTTTAGGGTCAAATTAAAAGCTCTAAAAAACCAGAAATCCTCTGCAGGTGCCCTATATCTTCTGAAAAACCTTTTTCATCAAAGTTTGAGCCCAATTTGCAGTAAAGAGACTCAGAAAACCCCTATTTTCTGTGTTTGACCATTTTTAGCCTCAAAACTTCATTTGAGAGACCTAATTGAGCATCAAAACCAAAGAAGCATTCTATCTTGTTGAAATTGCCTAATCCAGCCTCTGTCATAGTAAAATTGCCTCTGCAAACAGTTTAAACTTGCAGAAGCCTACAAAAATGCCTAAAAAACAGAGTGGAAACAAATCTGAAGGTTCCAAAACTCCTAAAGCTACTCCTGCTATGACTCCAAATACTGCCATTGTAGTCAACACATTGCAGCCCCCAGTTGTTGATATTGAGCATATTCCTTTAGCAAACATTGACTACAAAATTGTTGATCCTATAGTTGAGTTCAATTTGTTAGATATACACAACTGGTGTTTTGAAAAATCCCTAGATGAGCAAGAAGATGTTCATATTTGAGAATCCAATTTGCCCAAATATGTAGTCCCCCTGACTCACCCCTGTCAAGAAATTATCAGACTGTGTCATCAGTACTACATCCCTGAGCAGAGAGCTATTGTCAATGCAAACAAAGAGGTCCTATTTACCATTACAGCAGAGTCTATAAACCAAATGTTGCAGCTTCAACCAGACCCTCAAGCAGTACCATTATCCATTGAAGCCCTCACTAAGTTATACATTAACTTAGACTTTCCTAAAAGGTTTATGATCTTCCAGACTTTCATGCCTCTGCATGTTGAAATCCCAAAATTAAACCCTCCATATTGCACTGCCAAGTTCCCTGAAGGTTCAAGGCATGTTATCTCCATGCTTTCCTTTATACTTGGGTATTTCACCGATGAACATATTAATGAGTCAATATTGGGATTTTTGTCTACATTTTCTCCAGGACAGTCACCTTCAGTTATATTTGACTATGTTGGTTTTATAGCTGATAGCATTCACTATCAATTGTCTAATTTGCAGCTGGAAGGGGTATTCAGATATACCTCTTATCTTTTACACTTGTTTCTATTTTTCCAGTCAGATAACTTTCCTATTTCACTTCAAAAATTGGATATAGAAGGAAAACCTCTATCAGTTGTCTTCTGGACATCTATACTTAGAAAAGAAGGGACATAATTCAGTTATTCAAAGTTTGTTGAGTTGTTTGTGCATCCATTGACCACCATCTTGACAAAATAAGAACAACCTAGAACCAGTGAGGAAATGAAGAGAATTTTGCAGCTATCAGAGCAAAGCAAAGTAGGAGATTGGTATTTATATAAGGAATTCACTGAAATCAGAGTTTTTGGTTATAACTTATTGCCCTATAAGTTACCTAAGCATCCATCTATGAGGATCTTTGCCTTAGAATACATTAGGAAGATCTTGAATTCAGATTCAATTAATTTTATGGCAGCCAAGAAAAAGAACCAGTTTAAACTAAAAAATCAAATTAGACCTTTCATATGTAATCAAAGAGAAGTAGAAAAAGAAGCAGCAAGTCAATTACAGGAATACAAATTAGAAGAAAGCTTCCCATGGAATTATGATCCACAAGGGATCTTAAGTAAACTAAGGGTAAAATGTAAATTGACACCCTTTATCCATGAGTCAAAGGTAGATATAGAAAAATTTGCTAATCAATTTGAGTGGATTGATAATACTTTAACATAGGCAATAAACCAAAGGAATAGTAGTCACCCTTTGGAAGTTGCCAAACAACCAGAGCCATCCACTAAAAGAATCAGGGAAGAAGGAGCTTATACTGCAGAGACTACCACAGAGACAAAATTTAAAATCATTTACAATGAGAGGCCTAAACTAGATACAACAGCTAAAGGCAAAGTGACAATAGATGTTGAAGATACACAACCTTTGAATACCAACACTGCACAGAAAAAAAAACCAATGTAGCCACATTAATCATCAGTGAGCCAAATCATAATTAAGAACAGTTGAATAATGAAGATGCACAGTTAATGGAGAGGCAAAAAAATATGGAGGCTTCCTCCTCACATTCAGCTGAGGAGAAGGAATTAGATATTAAGGAAAAATACAAGCAAATAAAATTGAAGAATGAGGAAATTAAAACTAAAATATATTATTCGTTTTTAAAGCAGAAGCCAGGTAATCAAAATAGATTCTTATCATCCTTTGATTATTCAACTCAAAAATTGATTATGTCAATTTTACAGCCCACTGTACCAGTGCCAAAGACAGTGGCTGATTACAAAAATGTTGATATGGAAGTAGCCACAGATAGAATCCATGAGTTGGATCAGATTGAATTTCATAGGCAAACATCATAGATGCTTTATTCCACATTGACAACAAAAGCTATGAGTGCTCATAGACTTCAAAATACAATCTCTAATATGCAGGACCAAATGAAAATGGATAAAGCTTTACTATATGCAAAAGATCTAAGGATAAAGGCCTTAGAAGAGTTAATATTGCAGGTAGGATATGATCCTACAAACATAAAAGTAGTTGAAGCATTAGTCAAAAAGAAAAATGAGGACATTGTTGCCTTGAGGAAACAGCTCAAGCTTCCTCAAGGAGAACATCCTCAAACAAAGGAAGTTTTACAGGATCATAAGGAGAAAGATGAAATGATGAGCTTGATACTTCAACTCACGGCTCAAATCAAAGAAATGGAAGTGAAAATGGACCAAGTTGTCAAAGAAAAAGAGACAGTTAAGGAACCAGTCATTCCCACTGTTATCCCAGTCATCACAGCAGCAGTACCATCTACTTTGGGAGAGAAATTGGCACCAAAAGAGCCACTGACCACAGTAGTGCCAGTGACTTCTTCAACTACTTCAGTGGCTGAATCTTCTACAACAGTGTTGCCACCTACAGATGAGAGCAGTCAACTAATAAAAGCAATGGAGTAAATGTCCTTGAAGACCAATGAAATCAATAGATTAACCAAGACAATTGAAAATCTAGAGAAAAAAAGCAAAGCAACTCAAATAGATGCTAAAATACATGAGCAGAATGCTCACAGATTGAGTGAAGAGGTAAAAAAGCTCCAAAAAGAGTTAACTCTCAAAGACCAAATATCATATATTAAAATTACTTATGGAATAATGTAATTGAAGCCATTCATGATGTTGGGCCATCAATTCAAGTAATTTTTCAGCAGAGAGAGTTACTATTGATAGCTCAGGCAGAGATCCAAAAGACACAAGAAGAATTGGCAAATAAACCAGAACAGGCTGTTAGGTTAATCAATCTCCTAAACAACAAGAATAGACAACAACTTGAAGAGTTAAAGATCAATGACCGGACAACTACAATCCTATAAATTAGGAAAGAAACTACCAAAATAAATCTAATGAAGCTTGAAGAGAAATGTGAAGGAATGAACACTGCTATCACTAGATTTATAGTTAAATTCACTAACCTAAGACAAAAGGGACTTCCATATATTATGGTGATTAATGAAAAGCTAATGCCTCAGAATGATTATGACAAAAATATCAGAGAACATGCCAAGGAGCAAGTAAACAAGCCAACGGGCCAAGGTATTCCCACAAGGAAAGTATTGCTAAATTTTTTTGAAGATTTGTTTTACTTGCAGTATGAAATCAAACATTTGTTTGTCACCAAACCCACATTTTCCAGGTACACTGAGGCTAATGAAAATTTTAGGAAGCTAAAGAATATTAGAATTCCTAAAAATGAGGAGTGGCAGGCATTGACTGATTTGCTATGAAGAAAGAAAGGCAAACACATGAAGAACAAAAATTCTATTTGTTGATTTCACAGTAAAAACAGATTTTTACAGCATGAAGGTAGTTTTACTGAAGGTAAAGAGTATCCGAAGTGAAAGTGTATCAGTGAGAAAGAATATCAGCGTGAAAGAGTATCAGTGAAGGCAAGTTAAATCCTAAAATATCTAAAAGCCAGCAGAGATGACACATAAGCAGCCAACTGCTTTTTATCTAAAAAACAGTTTCTATTTTGAATAAAATAGGACAACTTGCTAGTTTGTTGAGCAAGCTGTCACTATTATTATTGTAAGAGATTTAATTTCCTAAGTTTATTCCTAGAAGTCATCTAGGATATTTTGTAAGATATTTTATATAAATACTTCACTCTTGGAAGTATTTTGGTGTGGAATAAAATTGTTGGAGATTACGATAGATATTTTCATTGACTTGAAGGCTGTGGATTTCGATTTTGAGTAGCAGACTAGATCACATTTTTGGCATCATACTTCAGGATCCCTGTGATAAGCTATCTGGAGTGAAGTACTCTCTTTAAACTTGTCATTGTTATCTACTTTTGTTTCATGCATACATCTGTGTTTTAATTATAAATTTGAATGTATAACTATGAGTATTACTACAGGACATGTTAATAACACCCTGTTTTTAACTAGTTGTCATTTCTTTGTTTTCTTCTGATTTCCGGTGTAGGAAATTCTTAATTGCTCCCTCTCTCGTTTGACCTCTATATTCTACTTCCCTTTTCCGGATCAAAGGATCCTTAAGTGCCCTTTATCCCGATCATACCATCTCAAAAACCATTTTTCTCAAGATCTCCAAGGGTTATCTACCTTGCCCTGCAGACATTTGAACTTTTAGGCTTTGATCCCAGTTTTGTTAGCTTGAATTAGACTCCATAGCCCAATGGACAAGTCGATTTCCCTCTATTTACCCTCCAAGTGAAATTTTCCCACCAAATCCAACAAAACAAAACCAAATATGCACTTAATAACTAGCCTAATATTCAAATTAAAACAAAGTTAAACTTTAAAGAGAGAGCCCTCTCTGAACCCTAGGAAGGCCAAATCCTAGAGTTTGAAGTAGGTGGTTACCTCTAGTATTCTTTGACTTAAAAACCAAAATCCCACAACTTAAGAATTTACTGGAGTGATAACAGTGCCAAGTACATTGCTTCCTAATCTTCTCTACGCTGCTCAGTCTTTGGCACCCTTAGCCATTGCATTGTCACTCCAGAACTCCTCTACACCAACTAACACTGGTCCATCCTGTTACTTCTTATATGGGCTCCCGTAGCAAGGTGATGATCCAAGAGGTGGACTCCTCAAGGATCCTGCCAATCTGTAGTCCACTAAAACTACAGTACTAGATCATCCCACTTCTCCCCTAGAGGTATGTGGGCAATCATGGAAAACTCCTCCTCGATCCTTGTGGATGTAGCCTGCGGATCATGTTTCTATTTCGTGTCCTTCCTTTTGAGAGAATACTGCGTAGCGTAGTGACCAAGCTCACCACACTAGAAAAATTTGAACTTTGAGGCGTCCTTCTTCCGCCTTCGCTACTCCTGCTGCGCCTTTGATGCAAGGGTTGCATTCTCCTCTTCCTCCTTGGGCTTTGTCCCACTCCTAATTCTACCATCAAGTTTTCACTTATCCAAGTCTCTCCTCATCTCTTCCTATTGAAGAGCATCCCACCTCCCTTCCCAATCCGGAAATTTTCCTCTACCTAGGATACTCTGGACAAAGACTTTCCATTCTTCTGAGACAAAATTCAAGGTTAATCTCATCACCTTCGTGGCCTGAGGCGCTAATCCTACAACTACTAGTTGATCTCTGACATCCTGAAGCTTCGTAAGAAAGGGGTCTATGTGCTCTCCCTTCTGCATCCTTGTGGATCTCATCTTCTCTTGCAAGAACATATTCCACTGTTTAGAATATCCCTCATACATTGTAGCCAAAGAATCCCACATCTCTTTGGTTGTCCCTTTGCCAGATATGTGAGAAACAATGTGATCTCGAACTCCATCGAGTATTAGCCTCTTGGCCTTTTCCATATCCTTCTTGTAGGCTTTCAACATATCCATATTTGCAGGGACAACTACCACATTATCGATGAAAGCTTTGAGATTGTGCTCATCCAAAATGAAGGAGATCCTTTCCTTTCAGATCACATACTTGGAGGCACCCTCCAATCGATCCTGATCTCTCAGTCGAGTTGCTGCCATCTCACCCAAACAAATGTCGAATGTTGCCTCTAACCCTCTACGCAGCTGGCTCTACGCACTCCCTGCTAGAATGAGAAAAATTAATCTTGGTTACTGCTGCTTTTGCGTGGGAAATTATAATTTTGGGCAAGAAATTCTCTAAGGTCAGAATTCCCTCAATGTGCTCTTTCTTCCTTCTTCTGACGTTTTTTTGCACTAGCAAGTTGCTGCAGAAAATCTACGTCCTAGCTAAAGACTGCTTTGCACTGAAGCTGCTACGCTGCTCCCTCTACTGCTGGAAAATCTCAATCTGGAAAATCTTCCTCTTTGTCGACTCACTTAGAGAGGGATTTTTCCTTAAGAATCTTGCCCTCCTGGTCTGGACTACGCAACCTCTCTAGGATTCGATTTGCTGCATACACAACTCTTCAATCTCCCTCTTCCTCTTAATGCTGGGCTCTCCCGGTTCTTCTCTCTTGTTTCACCTGCTCTCTAATGCCACGTGAAAATTTGAAGACCTGAATCCCTACTGCAACAATTTGATGTTATTTCTCCTAATTGTTAATTCTCATACAAGTTATTTACTGTGTTACACTGTAAAAATTGAAATAAATACAACTGCAACCTTCACAACATAAATAAATATGTGGAAACAAGTGTTGAGAAAAAAATAAATAGCACACACGCAATTGACACCGTTGCTTTTGGACAATGTCCACAGAAAAAACCAATGTGGGAAAACTGGTGCAACAACTGAGCGTTTGTATATTATACAATACTTTCTTAATACAATCTTTGGATGCCTTACTGGCTATCTGACACAGAGAATCTGGCTGGCAGAAAAGTCAATGAGAAATACCTCACATTATCACTGGTGATTCGGCATTGATCCAACCTCTAAATGGTTAGCGCCAAGCTGCTTCTGCGTACCCTCTGCGCAGTCACTGCGCTAATCTACATCACAACTGATACAGACTGCATCACTCCCTCTGGCCGATCGATCTGTTGGTTGGATGCTTGATCCTCTTGTCCTCTGGTCTCACACCCTGGCTCCTGGCAATGGATCTGATATGCTCCTAAGCAAATTTTCGGATCTCCTCGCAGGCTCTGTGCTGCGTTAATGTGGCTCTGTGTTATCCAACGTGGCTCTATGCTGCCTCTTTGGATCTCTCTCTGCTTTCTTTACAATGTATTCCTAGACCAGAAAACCTCCAATCAAGAAACTATCCATGCCCCTCACTACAATAAATCTCCTCAATGACTTCTCCAGTGACTGTTGTGCTTCTCTCTTGAGAAATCGATCTCTTGATCTCCACTTGATGTGTTTTCCAAATGCCCCATCAAGCCTCTTCTTATAATATTCTCGTTGAAGAATCAACGACCCAGGTTAGATTCTAATCAATGGCTCAGATCATATTGACTTGATCTTCATATTTTTCTAGAAGATTCACACCTAGTTTGATTAATACACTTTGATTATTTTAATTCCCTAAGTTTAGACTTAGGCATCCATTAATAATAATTAATTTTTTTAATAAAACTGTCTCCAGGTGGAATTTCCAAAAATGATTTCTGGGTATTATGAAATGCATGTGTCCTAGCCTCCCTGCAAATTTTGAGGCTTAGAGCACATCCGATGCTACCAAAAATCAACACCCCTCTCTCACTACAATGAGCTCATAGACTCTCTCTCTGGCAACTTGGCGCTGCTACTCAGGAAATGGATCTTCCAGTGAATTCAATCCGCTGAAGTGTGTTCTCCAACTGCTCGTCGAGTTCTTCTTATGATCTCTCGTTGAGACTTCAACCACCACGATTAAAACTTAATTGATGGCTAAGATTAACTACGACTCGATCCACACCGTTTTCTAGAAGATCTGCACCTGACTTAATTAATACCTTTTAATTAATCATATTTCTTAAGTTTAGACTTATGAAATATTAAAAATTGATTTATTATTTTAATTAAGCCATCTCTAGGTGAAATTTCCCTAAACCATTTATGGGTCTTGGAGAATACATGTGTCTTAGCCTTTCTAAAATGTCTCAAGGCGAGAGCACATCTGATGCTACCAAAATCAACAGTCGCAGCCCAACAAAGCAAACCTCGAAATATGGAGAAATACAATTGCATTTGCAGATATGTTGATAGGTTCAATGACAACCAAGATAAGGAGAGGTAGCTAGACAAGAATCAATGGTTGGACTCCAAGAACTATCAAAAGTAAATTTTTACATTTATAAAGTAAGATTTTCTCCATGGGAAATTTTGTTCATCTAGGTTTCATTTTGATCCTTTTTTTCAAGGGGTTTCAAGGTAGGTTGTCTACGAGTTTTCTATTAGATACATGGAATCCAAGAACATGATTAAAAGATACTCAAATTTAGGTTAATTGCAACATAAATATAAATATAATTTTCCTCTTTATTTACCCCAAAATAAAATAGTAGTAACTTACAAATATATGTTCAAATGAACTATTCCTCTAAAAGCTATGTTAAACAACAATGCATTAACCTCACTAGTTGCACTTCAAAACATATATTTACATATTTCAATGTTGATTTAAACCAATTACATATTTAGTATACAATTGATCAATGTTACGTGCTTAATATTGTTAAGGTTGCATTATTGCAAGTATATATTTAGGTTTTCTTTTCAAATATTTATTGTAACTATGTGTCTCTGTTGTAATTTGTGTTAGGGGAAATAGTATCCCCAATTTAGACCCCTCATATATGAACTTGTTTATATATATTTGTGATTTGAACCATTCCATAGATAAAGATAATACTTACCATCGGCCCAATCACTGACACAGCCCATTGATCTTTAACCCTCATCGGCGTGAGACTAAAAAAACTTACCATCACGGCCAACTTTATGCATACATGCCAGGTGCCCAACACCACTCAAAGAAGTACGATAATTGACGACAGCGTGAGCCGCAGTAAACGGAGATCAATTGACAGAATTATCAATTTCAGTGAAGAAAACAGAAGCACGGCTCCCACAATTCCCTTCTAATAAGCGGCCGCCTGAATTAGAGAGTCATGCTTACCCTGGTGTCTTAAATAATAGACGTCATAAATGACCTCCAGAACAATGTAATGATACTTCATTTAAATATTAATATTGGATAAATTTTTGTTTTTGATTATATGTGAGGAGATTAGAAGAGTGGTCGAGAATTTAATTTTTTTTGGAAGTCACTTGGATTACTTAAATGATTTCATGTTTTATTTTTGGTGACTAGAGGAATTAGCATTTGAGTCGGTTTTGGATTAGTTTGATACTGGTCCAGTTTATATTTTGATTATATTTTTTGGTTGAGGAATTAGCAATTATGTGGGTTTTGATAATAAATCAATTTTCATATTTTTATGATAATTATAATTTTTAAATAAAAATTAAAAGTTATTAAGCAAAAAAATAAGTTAATAATGTATTTATTCACTTTTCAAAAACACACAATTCCATAATATTATAGAAATTAAATTGATTTATTTTACAATTGCAATTAAATATTTGACATAAAATAATTATAATTAGGATTTCCGTGAAATCCGTCTCAATTTTTTATTTGAAAAGTTGTCGGTTAGAGTTTATTATGTTATTTTCAATTGAAATATTTATGCAAATCATCAATGAATTAAATATTTATATGACCTCACATCCTACGGTACCGAGTGAAATGTTTATTTGAAGATTTTCGAGATAAGTTTATTATGTTATTTTTAATTGAAATATTTATACGAATGATTAATGAATTAAAATTTTATATACTCTTAAAATTGTTAAAAATAATAAAATATATTAAAATTTTAATAATATTTTGTTATTTAAATATTTATATTTTAAAAAAATTACATAATTTTTAAAATTTTATATATTATTGAAATTATTAAAAAATTTAATAATATTTTTGAGTTGAAAGCTTATTCTACAACTCTTTGTGAAGGCTATGTGTAAGTATGTTGGCCTCTCTTAAAATAAAAATAGAATATTCTCTAAATAGAAAAAACAATGTAGACTTTTATAAAAAACAAAACAAAAAATATGCTATGCATATTTAATTAGTTTTTCATATAGCCTAATATAATTTCATTAAAAGTAATTAGAAGTATAAAAAAATTATGAATAAGATGTTTAAACTTTAAACTTTTCAAAAATATTTTAACAATTATCCACTCTGGGTTATGAATAAAATATTTTAATACAAATTAATATTGACTTATACTTAAAAATATATTAATAACAAAAAAAAATTAGTTCAATGCACATGTTATGCAATCTCTATAAAATTAAAAAATACAATTTAACAATAAAAAATTACACATTGTTTTTTGCACTTTAAAATAAGTTTTCATCTCAAGAAATTGTTTTTTGCACTTTAAAATAAGTTTTCATCTCAAGAAATTTGATCCTTCTAGGCATCCCTCTAGGCTCATGTTAGATCATTGGTTAAGATGGATCTATGTTGGTTTATTTAAATGTTATTGAGCCAAGAAGCTCATTCTACAACCATGTCTACCCCTCTTAAAATAAAAATAGAATATTTTCTAAATAGAAAAAAACAATGCTTACTAATATACATACATATATATATATATATATATATATATATATATATATATATATATATATATATGTTATGCATATTTAATTAGTTGTCCATATGACTTAATATGATTTCATGTAAAGTAATTAGAAGTAAAAAATATATATATGTGAGTTAGATGTTTAAAGAGTATACTTTTCAAAAATATTTTAACATTTGATATCAACCTCATATATATCTACATGTAGAGAAAAAAAATGTTAAAAGAAAATATTTTAATGTTGTATAGAATAAAATATCCAATGTGGATTATGAATAAAATATTTTAATATAAATTAATATTGACTTATACTTCCCGAATGTGGGTGATTAACAAGAACGATTTAGGCCCCCACTTGGTCACACATCGTTGGGGCACCTGGCCTTTCCATACAATCACACCTACCTCCTGCATGAAGGTTTTAAATGCGCAGAGGGCGCCGACACTTGAGGCATTTATGCCTCCCCCTCGACCTCTGCTCCTGCAACTTGCCTCTTGAACATTTATGGCTCATACCTCATGTTTTCATTCTCATTTGTGCATCTGTTTTTCATTATTTGTTGCTTTCCTCTGTCACGGCTCCATTTGTCGCTCTGCTCCTCGTCTGTCTCACTTTGAGCCTTCTGCTCCAGGCCAACAAACCCCCCATCCTATAGAGACAATGCTCATAAGGCATTGAATGCAGTGTCGTCGAGGTCACGACAGAGGATCTCCCTCCCGCCCTCCTGTTCCTGCAATGCCTGCGAGCTCTTGTCCATATCGGTTGTCGTGGAAGAACCTGAGGTTCTTGACCCACATTTTCTCTATTTCCAGTTCTCAATTGACATCTCGGAGGAGAAACACCAATTCTCCAGCTCCAACAACAGAAAATGCCTACGCAAATCCACACTATCGCGCTCTTCCTCCCCTTTGCCTCAGAAATCAGTCAGCTTCCTAGTTAAGCAATTGGCGAAAGACTCAGACAACGATGGGAGCAACCCAACAGAGGACTCATGAAAAAAATATGCAGAAGCGGATCATGCGGTTCGCTCAGTTTTGGCAAATCGGATTGATATGGTCTCCACTTCAAATCCAGAAAGGGCCCCCCAGCCCTAAAAGAAGGATATTGAGACCATGTCCGACTATGGCTGCTTCATAATTGAGGAGAATCCTCATCAGGAGAACCATGACGCCCATAACCGGTAGTTGTAGCTTTTTGGAGCTCCTCCTTTTGAGTTTACATATGCTCATTCATAGTTTTTATGTATATTTTTATCTCTATCTGCAAACGTTGTCACTTATGCTTATGTAAGTGGTTGGTTTCCCTTGGAAGGGAAACCTAATTTTTGAATCTTTGAACTCATTAAAGGTTGATTTCCCCATGAAGGCAGCCCATTTTTTGACTATTTGTATTGTCTTCATCCAACAGGGGTTCGCTAATTCAACAACCCCTGTCATGAAGTTTGATTGTAATTTTTGTACACTATAATAGAAATTAGCATTACTTAGAAAAAAAATATTGACTTATACTTAAAAATATATTAATAAGAAAAAAACTAGTTCAATGCACATGTTATTGTTATTATTATCCAATTTTAAGGTCATGGTCAAGCTAGACAACAAATTGGTGTATGAGACCCCCATTTTTTGTGATACAAGGGACCCACCAAGGGACCCACCTCCCCACAACAATTTGAGTAACCTCTGTAACATTCAAAAATATAACTTAAACAATAAAAAATTAAACATTGTTTTTTTCACTCTTTTTTTTTTGTAAGTTTGGTAGTGCCTCCCTATTCTTCAATAAGATCAAAAAAAGGCAGGTTACAATCATAATATATACTGGATGGCCTCAACCTGCTCGTACGAAACCAGGTCTGTTGGCCACCTCAAAGAGTTAAAGGCCAACCAAAATTGATAAAGTTTAAATATGTCCCTATCTGCCTTAACAGGTCTATTATCTACTACATCCAAAGACTTAACTAGAAAGTAAATGATATTCGTAATATGCATCTCAAGAAAACCAAAGAGTAATAAAACTTAGTCATCTTATGATTCGATAGGCGTTGGGTCCTTAACACTTGACCTAGGCATGTCGACTTAGTTCATACTCTGTAGTTGACATTCCATTCAACTAAGGCGAACATTCTGGTGGTGTTGCAGAATATAGATTTCCTGGATGTCCCTACGCATTTTATCTAGAATAAAGATTGCTTTCAGATCGCCGCCTATTTCTTGAACATTAACAATGGCCTTGGCCAATAAGCATTTCATTTTCCAGTAGATATGGATGGACTATTTAAACAAATACAGTCTACCCTTGTTATTCCCCATATCTGTCAACATCTCCATCTCTTCCTCAGAGATGTCTTCTTACTCTTTTGTTTGTTGATCTCACTCCCAACCTGAAATCAGAGATTTCACTTGACCAGGTGTACCTACCCCGTAGGCCTGGAAAATATTCTCCATTATTTCCTTCCCTGACTTTCTTCCCCTCCTTCTTGGGCCCACTTTTTACTTTCCTTTATCCTTAGCTTCTTTTTTCGCAGGTTTCCCTTTCACCATTTTGTCTTAGTGATGTTCGGCCAACAACTAAATTATCTTTCTGGGCCACACCGAGGGTCTAAGAAAACCTCTAGAGGTACTAAGAATACCCGGGGAGGCGACACGCAGCTGCTGCCGAATCCTTCACCTGCTTGCCAACCTTCTTCTCTACTACTTTCTCAACAGACACCCACAAAGGAAATAACTTGCCAACCTTATCATGTATTTTCTTCCTCTCGTGTCGGCTCTTGCTCCAAGACTTGTCTAACAACATGAGATGTCTTCCATCCGTATTTAATGTCGTCATTATACGGCGTGGGTGGTACCACCCACATCCCTCACCGTGTGTCAGCATGGTCTTACTATGTGGCCTGCATGGTCTCCTACGACCTCACTCCTTGCGTTGTACGCCTGGCACCCCGATCAGGTATCCTGATTACTGTTATTGTCTTTGTCAACTATCCCCTGTAGAGTTTGAAGCCCCGCCTCCTGATCCATTCCATCCCAGGTGATATCTAGTTGCTGTCCTTCATGATTGCACCCCCAATTCACCAAAAAATCAACCGTTGTGTTTCCAGCTCTGCGAATATGAGACAGAATCATGTAGTCGATACTTGGTAGCAGGTCCTTGATTTCTTGAATTAGTCGAGTCATTCTCCAACTTCGGCTTGTTTTTTCCCACCTTGCTCCTTGCCACAACCTTTACAGAATCCATGTTACCATAGCTGAATCGCCTTCCACTATAATCCTACTATATTGTTCTCGTATTCTATGAAGAGTCATTGTTTGACTGCAG
Source organism: Pinus albicaulis (assembly GCA_034641835.2). Lineage (NCBI taxonomy): Eukaryota > Viridiplantae > Streptophyta > Pinopsida > Pinales > Pinaceae > Pinus > Pinus albicaulis. The sequence continues at coordinate 106,898 of JAXQQM020076650.1, read as the reverse complement.
TTAGATCAGCTTCATTATTTGTAGAAAAACCCAAGTATGACGTATATATTCGTCTTACCTGACCCCGTGAATCTCTGAAGAAGATGCGTGCTCCTAATTGGTCAGGATTACCTTTTGAGGCCCCATCATAATTGAGTTTGAGGAAGCCTTGCTATGGAGCACTGAATTTATCCTTTAGATGACTTGCCATAGGTTTTTGTTTATAGTAAGCCGAGGAAAGAATTTGGGATTTGAGGTTTAGTTTTGCCAAAATCCTAGCCTCATTTGCATTCACTTTGCAGCCATCTTGATGCCATTTTTCAGCGAGGATTGTTTCTCTTATATTCTCCATAATAGTCTTCCGGGTCTCTTCTATCTTCCGAGAATCCTCTTTGAATGTTCTCCTCTTCCTTTCCTTCCAGATTGCACACATAAGAAAGCCCATAGAAAGCACACAAGCTCTGTTGATAACTGGGCATTGATATCCCCCTTTTCTCCAAGCTTCAATTTTATGCCAGATACTCATTTTGTCTCTATCCGTTTGTTGAAAAAAGGAGGAGAGGTTCTGCCACAGATATTCAGCTACATGGAATTTATTCAACAGGTGTTTGATTGTTTCAGAATTCTTCCCACACGTCTTACATGCAGATGGACCATGCATTCCTCTCTTCTGCAACTTATCCCAGGTAAGTATCTTTCCATGACTAACAAGCCACTCAAAGTATTCAATTTTCGGCCAGTGTTTTGTCGACCATATTTTTTTTCAAAGGGGTACTGCTATAGTCTGTATGTTATTGATTTTAATGTGATATCCTTCTTGTATTGTAAACATTCCTTTCATTTTGTGCCCCCTTCTAAGGATATCCTCTCCCATTAATGTTGTTAATTTTCTAGATTTTAGTTCCTTTTCATAATTCTCCCGTTGATGAGTATCAGGAGCATTTTTCCACTATTCTTTTAGTTTCCATTTCATCCATTGTTGGTCTATCCATTCATCCCAGAATTTAGCTACTGTCTTGGTATTAAGCCTATTAGTGAATAAGATATCTCTCCTAGATCTATTCTATTGAATAATTTCTCCCTTTGCTGCCATGAATCTTCCCAAAACAGGGCAATATTGCCTCCCCTAATTTCCCAAAATTTGTGTTCTTTGATGAAATATTTTTTTGATGCCGCTAAATTCCAAATTTTTGATCCTTTAGGAGTACTTTGAACCTTCAATTTACCTGCAGTAGATAATGGCATAGCATATTTTTTCTCCCAGATATTTTTTCCACAAATCTCTGCCTCCCTGTATCCATCTCCACCAAAGTTTAGCTCCCATAACTTGATTCAACATATACGGGTCTCTCAAACCCATACCCCCCTGTCTTTTTCATTTTTGTGAGTTTTTCCCAAGAAAGAAGCAACCATCTACAAGCTTGTTGGGATCCTTGCGAATTTTTTTTTTAAACATATTATCCATATCAGTACAACTCATTTTAGGGGTAGCCAATCTCAATAGCTGGTAAATAGGGATAGATTGTAAAACAAATTTCAACAGAGCAACACGACTCGGAGAATTTAGCGCCCAAAAGGACCAATTTTGAAGCCGAGCTTGGAAATGGTTTATGAGATATTTCCAATAGGAGACTTGAAGGGAATTAGGGCTGAGAGGGATACCAAGATATTTCATAGGAAGGGATCCTATGTTGAAACCCAAATTGCACTTAGGGGATCAAAATAATTAAAGTATATTAATAAAACTGGGTGTGAAACTTCTAGAAAATACGGAGATCAAATCAATATGATCTAAGCCATTGATTATGTTTTAATATCGGTCGTTGGTTATCCAACGAGAATATTATAAGAAGGACTTTGATGGGCATTTGCAAAACACACCGAGTGAGTCTAGAGATCGAATTTATAAAGAGAGTAGTCAGAGCATTCGATCGAGTTGATTTGAGTGCAGGAAGAGGTGGTGATAGTTTTGGTTGGAAGATCCCTTCCTGAGCTGGGAATACTTTGCAGATAAGGCAGAGGGAAGTACGTAGAAGAGGCAGCGTAGCAGCTACACTGGGCAGCGTAGTGCCATGCAGAGGGAGCACTGCAACCTTGAGGAGATCCGTTGTTTTGCTGAGGATCAGTCAGATCGAGTGCCGAAGTGTCGAGGTGTGAGACCGAAGGAGCCAAATATTAGCAAATGATCCAATAGAAGCAGGTGATGCAGTCCCCATCTAGAGTGACGCATATCTGCACAGAGGCAGCGTGGGGTTTTCCAGTTCAGTGTTGGGTCAGTTCCAGATATCTAGTTTCAGTGTGAGCTAATCCTCACTAGTTCCCTTTCAGTCAGATTTTCCGTGTATAGCCAAAATTTGGGCATCTAGTTGTATTCAAAAACTTCTGCTTAATAATATCCAACCGTCATCTGCTGCACCAATTTTCCCGCATTGGGTTTTCTAGGGACTTAGTCCAAAAATAATGGCGTGATGTGTGTTTAGTTTTCTTCTTGTTCAGATCTTGTTTTCGCGTTTATTTTTCTGCAGTTTATTTATGTAGTGAATGTTGCAGTGTATTTGCTTTAGTATTTACTTGTATAACACAGTAAAAAACTTGCATGATTAATCAAGTAGGAGAAGTAATATCAGTTTGCGGCAATAGGGAATCTGGGTTAAGGATTTTTCTCATTGAATCAGAGCTTGTATAGCAGCGCAAGTGAAGTAAGAGAGTAGTTTGGAAGTGTTCAACGTAGAAGAGGAGGGAGAACGAAGGGTTGCATAGGCAGTTGATTGAATCCCCAAGGGATTGCACAGTCCAAGGCAGGAGGGAAATATTTTCAAGGGAATCTCTCTCTGAGTGAGTCAATAGAGAGGTACGATTTCCAATTTGAAATCTATTAGTGATATAGGGAGCAATGCAACAACAACTTCAACATAGACTAGTTTCTTGTTGGACACATATTTCTTATATCAGCAGTTGTCGATGCAGAAAATGTCAGAAGAAGGAAGAAGAAGAATATTGAGTGGATTATGACCTCAGGGATTTTCTTGCCCAAAATATTGATTTCCCGTGCAGAAGAAGCATTATCGAGATTTATTTTCCTTTCTCCAGCATGAAGTGTGTAGAGCTAGCTACGTAGAGGGTTAGAGGCAACATTTCGACATTTAATTGGGTGATATGGCAACAACCATGTTGAGAGATCAAAATCGCTTGGATGGTGCATCCAACTATGTGATATGGCAGGAAAGGATCATGTGTCTGCTAGATGAGCATGATCTCAAGACATTTATCGAGAATGTGGTAGCTATCCCCGTGGATGCAGATCCATTAAAGGCCTACAGGAAGAATATGGCGAAGGCTGAGAATTTGACCCTCGACAGAGTGAGGGATCATGTAGTATGTCACATCACTAGAAATGGGACTACCAAGGAGATGTGGGATGCCTTATCAACATTGTATCAAGTATCTTTCAAGTAGAGGAAGATGTACTTGCAAGAGAAGATGTGATCAATGAGGATGTAGAAGGGAGAACACATTGATATGTTCCTTGCAAAGATTCAAGAAACCAGAGATCAGTTAGTAGTTGTCGTAGCAGCACCTCAGGCCACAGAGATGGTTAGATTGGTTCTAAAATTTGTGTCAAATGAATGGAAAGTCTTTGTCCAAAGCATCCTAGGAAGAGAAAGGTTGCCTGATTTGGAACAGATGTGGGCCGCTCTTCAGCAGGAAGAGATGAGGCAAGACATGATGAAGTGAAAACTTGATGGCATTAGAAGTAATGGGTCGAAGCCCAAGGAGGAGGATGAGAATGCAGCCCTTGCATCTAAGGGGCAACAGGAGCAGTGGAGGCAGAAGGTGGATGTGTCAAAGATCAAATGCTTCCAATGTGGGGAGTATGGTCACTATGCTACACAATGTCCTCTCAAGAAGAAGGATAAGGATGAGAAGCATGATCTGCACACTGCAATCGTGAAGATTGAGGAGGAGGATTTTGCCATGATTGCCCACATATCTCCAGGGGAGAATTGGGGTGATCTAGAACTCTATTTCGGAAGAGTTGTAGTTGGGCAGGATCCATGGGGATTCCACCTCTTGGATCATTACCTTGCTATTGGAGCCTAAATCAGAAGTAGCGAGATGGATAAGTGTCAGATGGTGTAGAGGAGTGTTAGGGTGACAATGCAGTGGTTATATAGTACCAAAGTCTGAGCAGCGCAGAGGAGGGTTGACAACAGTGCTGGAAGGCACAACGTATATTCAACAGCAACGTAGAGACTAGCAACAGCCAGATCCACAATATCAGATGCATCATGTTGAACACTGAGTTCAATGTTTGGATGTTTTTTTGCTGCAACAACAATAGCAGAGTTACAGTGCAAATGCAATGAGCAACAATATAGTTGGTGGGTAGAAGTGTCATACATCAGCAACGTAGAGGGAGATGTTACAAAGTCAGTGTAGTGCTTCTGTAGGATGCATTACTAGAGCACATTCCTTGCTAAGAGGGAGTGTTGATTTATGGTAACATCGGTTGTGCTCTAAGTCTCAAATTTTGCAGAGAGGCTTAGACACATATATTCCAAAATATGCAGAAAGCATTTTGGTAAATTCCACCTGGATGAGGTTCTATTAAAATAATTAATTATTTTTAATGAGAGCCTAAGTCTAAACTTAGGGAATTAAAATAATTAAAGTATATTAATAGAACTGGGTGTGAAACTTCTAGAAAAAAATGGAGATTGAGTCAATATGATCTAAGTGGTTGATTATTTTTTAATCTGGGTCATTGGTTATCCAACGAGAATATTATAAGGACTTCAATGGGAATTTGGAAAACACAACGAGTGAGTCTAGAGATAAAATTTCTCAAGAGAGCAACGTGGAGCAGCCGGAGGATTCGATCGAGTTGATTCAATTGAAGTAAGAGGCAATGATAGTTCCAGATGGAAGATATATTCCTGAGCCGAGAATACTTTTCAGATAAGGCACAGGGTAGTATGCAGAAGAGGCAACGTAGTGCCACGCAGAGGCAGCGCTGCAGCCTTGAGGAGATCTGCTATTTCGTTGAGGATCAGTCAAATTCAGTGCTGAAGTGTCGGGGTGTGAGACCGAAGGAGCTAGAGATCAACAGAAGATCCATCAGAAGGAGCTGATGTAGTCCCCATCCAGAGTGACATAGATTTGCAGAGAAGCAACATCGGGCTGTCCAGTTTAGTGTTGGGTCAGTTCCATATTTCTAGTGTCAGCGTGAGCTAATCCTCACTATTTCACTGTCAGTCAAATTCTTTGTCGATAGCCAGAATTTGGGCATCCAGTTGTATTTAGAAACTTCTGCTTAATAATATCAAACCCTAATCTATTGCATCGATTTCCCACATTTGGTTTATCTAGGGACTTAGTCCAAAACTAACGGTGTCATGTGTGTTTAGTTTTCTTCTTGCTCAGATCTTGTTTTCGCGTTTATTTTTTCGCAGTTTAGTTATGTATTAAAGGTTGTAGTGTATTAGCTTCAATATTTACTTGTAAAACACAATAAATAACTTGCATGATTAATAAAAAAGGAGAAGTAATATCAGTTTGTTGCAATTTGAGATTTTGGGTTAGGAATTTTCACATGGTATCAAATATTGTACAATAGTGCAGTTGAATCAAGAGAGAAGTCCAAAAGTGTTCAACATTGAAGAGAAGGAGGGAGAATGAAGCGATGCATAGGTAGCAGATCGAATCCCCAAGGGATTGCGCAGTCCAAGCCAGGAAGGCAATATTTGCAATGGAATCTCTCTCTGAGTGAGTCGATAGAGAAGTATGATTTCTAGTTTGCAATCTATTAGCGGCAGAGGGAGCAACAAAACAATAGCTTCATCGCAGACGAGTTTATGGTGGGACACATTTTTCTTATAACAGGAATTGTCGATGCAGAAAGCATCAACATAAGGAAGAAGAAGCATACTAAGGGAATTTATGACTTAGAATTTCTACTAATAACATTAGGGGAAATTTGAGGTCTAAAATACTGTATGAAATTATAAAATAATAAGAAATGATAAAATAAGATTTGATTACATCATCAAATTTTAGAGGGAAAATAAAAACTAGTTTTTCAACCAGATTTTGAACTTATCTCCTATGTTTTGTTTCAAATTTCGAGCAGAATATTGCTGGATGCAAAATTTATTCTCATCCAAGAAGCAGCCCATGTTAGAAAGATTCGAGGAACCTACAATTAAACAATGAGAAATACAAGGAAAACGTGATCACGTTTTTTCCAAGTATTTCTCATTTTTTTGTATGTATTCATCAAAAGTGTGCAAATATGGGTACCTTGGATGAAGAATTAAATTTTGCATCCAATGAGTACTCCCGCTCAAAATTTGAGTAAACCCTTAGGGAGATAAGTTGAAAATACAAATTGAAAAAGTAGTTTTATTATTTTATTGTTTGTTAATATTTTTACTTTTTTACTCCAAAAATGGTGAATCATCCCTCATGGTTGACATCATCATCTTGAATCCTATTGGTTCTCATAAAGTTTATTTTGGTTGTACATTTTTCTCAGGAGGCCCCTTTTAGACCTCAAAATTCCCCTAATGTCTGATTTCCTGTGCAGAAGCAACGTGATCGAGATTTATTTGGCTTGCTCCAATAGGGAGTATGTAGAGCCAGCTGCGCAGAGGGTTAGAGGCAACAGTTCGACATTTGGTTAGGTGAGATGGAAACAACCGGGTTAGGAGATCAAGATCGGTTGTATGGTGCGTCCAACTATGTTATCTGACAGGAAATGATCACGTGTCTGCTAGATGAGCATGATCTCAAGACATTTATCGAGAATGTGGTAGCTATCCTCATGGATGTAGATCCATTAAATGCCTACAAGAAGAATATGGTGAAGGTTAATCGTTTGATCCTCGATAGAGTGAGGGATCATGTAGTATGTCACATCGCTAGCAAGGGGACTGCTAAGGAGATGTGGGATGCTTTAGCGACCCTGTATCAAGGATCTTGTGAGCAGCGGAAGATGTACTTGCAGGAGAAGATGCGATCGATGAGGATTCTTGGAGAACTCATTGATCTGTTCCTTGCAAGGCTTCAGGGAACCAAATATTAGTTAGCAGTTATTGTAGCAGCACCTCAAGCCACCGAGATGGTCAGATTTTCTCTAAACTCTGTGTCAGATGAATGGCAAGTCTTTGTCCATGGCATCCTGGGCAAAGAAAGGTTGCCTGATTTGGAATAGATGTGGGCCGCTCTTCAGCAGGAAGAGATGAGGCGAGACATGATCAAGTGCAAACTTGATGGCATCAACAACATTGGGTCGAAGCCCAAGGAGGATGCGAATGCAGGCTTTGCATCTAAGGGGTAGCAGGAGCAACAAAGGTAGAAGAAGGACGTCTCAAAGATCAAATTCTTCCGATGTGGCGAGTATGGTCACTATGTTACATAGTGTCCTCTCAAGAAGAAGGACAAGGATGAGAAGCATGATCCGCAGGCTGTAACCGTGAAGATCGAGGAGGAGTTCGTTATGATTGCCTACATATCTCCAGGGGAGCATTGGGGTTATCTAGAATTATGGGATCCTTGAGGAGTCCACCTCTTAGATCATTACCTTGCTACGAGAGTCCAAATAAGAAGTAGCGAGATGGACAAGTGTCAATTGGTGCAGAGGAGTGACAGAGTGACAACATAGTAGCTAGAGAGCAACAAAGTCTTAGCAACGTAGAGTAGGGTTGGTAGCAGTGCAAGAAAGCACAACGCAAAGTCAACAACAGTGCATCAACGTCAAAGGGTTATTGCAAAGAGTAGTAGCAGTGAGATCTTCAATATCATATGCATCATGTTGAACACTTAGTTCAGTGTTTGGATGTTTTTCTGCAGCAGCAGCAGCAAAGTTGCAGTTGGTAGCAGTATGCAGGGTTAGCAGCAGCGCAATGGTTGGTGCATAGCAGTGTCAGACATCAACAGTGCAGAGGGAGATGTTATAGAGTCAATGTAGTGCTTCAGCAAGATGCATTACTAAAGCACATTCCTTGCTATAAGAGAGTGTTTATTTCTGGTAGCATCGGATGTGCTCTAAATCTCAAATTTTGCAGGGAGGCTTAGACACATGTATTCCAAAATACTGAGAAAGTGTTTTGAGAAATTCCATCCGAATAAAATTCTATTAAAATAATTAATTATTTTTAATAAAAGCCTAAGTTTAACCTTAAAAAAATTAAAATAATTAAATATATTAATAAAAATGAGTGTAAATATATTAATAATTACCTTACTAAAAGCTCGACGAATTGCAACACCCCTCAAAAATCACATCCAATCCATTCCACCATTCCATTCCATGATATTCATAAACAAATGCACACTCAACAATCAACAAACCCACACTCCATGGAAAGAAACACCCAATCCATTCCACCATTCCATTCCATGATATTCATGAACAAATGCACACTCAACAATCAACAAACCCACACTCCATGGAAAGAAACACCCAGCAGGGTTCGGACGAAGAACGCACGAAATATCCACTGAAAAGTAACTTTTAGTACATAATTACCTAAACCACACCGTTTCCATCATGGACAGAAATAGAGGATTTAAAATGGACAGCAGCAGCATAGTGAAGATGGCCCAATTACTGACCTTTGATCTTTAACCCTCATCGGCCTGAGACTAAAAATACCAACCACCGGGACTCATAATTGACGACAGCGTGAGCTGCAGTAAACGGCGATCAATTGACAGAATTATCAATTTCAGTCAAGTAAATATAAGCACGGTTCCCACAATTCCCTTCTAATAAGCCGCCGCCTGAATTACAGAGTCATGCTTACCCTGGTGTCTTAAATGATAGACGTTATAAACTGAGATCAATTGACAGAATTATCAATTTCAGTCAAGAAAACATAAGCACAATACTTTTTACTTAAATATTAATATCGGATAATTTTTTGTTTTTAATGATATGTGAGGAGATTTGAAGAGTAGTTGAGAATTTAATTTTTTGGAAGTCATTTAGATTAGTTAAATGATTTCATGTTTTTGTCTTTGGTGATTAGAGTAATTAGCATTTGAGTGGATTTTGAGACGGGCTCAATTTTCATTTTAATTATACTTTTTGGTTGAGGAATTAGTAAGTAAGTGGGTCTTGATATTAGGTCAATTTTTATGATAATTATAATTTTTAGATTAAGGTTAAAAGTTATTAATTAAAAAATAAGTTAATAATATATTTATTCACTTTTCAAGAACATATAATTTTATGATATTATAGAAATTAAATTGATTTATTTTACAATCGTAATTAAATATTTGACATAAAATAATTTACTTAATTTTTATAACTAGGATATTTGAGGGAATTTTTCTCTGGCTCAAGGGTGCTTTCATTGTAGTTAAGTGGAGTTTTTCCTACAATTAAGTTCACTTAGCTTGCTACCTCATTTGCAAAACCATGAACCATTCAAGTGTTTCCTCCTAAAAAATCACAGATTCAAAACCAGAAAAATAGCTTATGTATGCCTTTATAAACTTAACAGTGAAATCATTAAAAAAAAGTAAATCCCTTGTCTCAAAAACAAAAAAATCTCATACACCAATTTAATCTCCGTTAATAATAATAACTTTAAAATTATATATATAACCCATAATACCAATTTTACTTCAAAAAAAAATCAATATAATGAATTACATGCACATGGCATTTCTTGCAAGCACAAATTCTTGCCCTTTGTGGACACCTATTTGAGACAAACTCTGAATATATGATTCCACCCGGTGCCCATTCATGCATCTCAAAGATAATGCTCTATTCAAAGACCTCATATGTTTTCATTACCCTCGCACTTTTGGCCAAGTGTAATCCTTCATGATTTTCCATATCCTTCAGATATGGAATTTCATGGAGTTGTTTATTGACTCAATAGAATAGTTTGGATGGCATTTTTTTGTTTTGGTAATTTTTTTTTAAAGAAATTAGATAGTTGGAATGTTTGAATTGTATTTGTGATGGTGAAAATGGATTTAGTACCATTAAAAAATTTTAAGGCACCCAAAGTACTGAAGTTTAACCACTGTAACCTAAATTTTCAAAAATCTTTGCCTAAATTTTTCACAATCTTACGGGAATTTCTGGGATTTCTGTGAAGACTATGAATGTTGTGAAGACTATATACCCAAACCATATGGAAATTTCCAAAATCTTAATGAAAGTTTGGATTGAAATTTTAGAAATTTAAATTTTAGTTATCAAGTTTTAGGATTTTACTTACCTCGACTTTTTAATAGTACTGAATCTATTTCTACAATAAAAAAAAATATTCAACCAAATATTCAGATATTTTGAAAATTTTTACCAAAAAAATTGTGACATGAAATAAACATAACAAATAAAAAAAATTGTGCAACCTAGTCCCCATATTACCATTCACCACACCAAACTTATTTATTTATTTATATAAATAAAATTTGGTTCAGAATGTCATGGAATGGGATTTCATGGAATGCATAAACGGACAGATGCTGCACTCCATCCCAGAACCATAATAATTAAAAGGAGATGAGACCATAAGATTTACATTGCAAGTGCATTTAAACTCAAATTTCCACTCCTTACCTGCCAGGTATTGTGTTTCTAGCTTTTTCATCTCAATGTTTAAATTGGCTTTCAGCTTTTTCATGCAGAGATCTAATGTTTTTATTGCTTAATTAAAAACTAATTTGCATTAATATTTGGGTGAAATTGGATGGTGAAAAGCATGTGGAATTGGAAAAATATTTTATTTAGAATGTGATGAGTTTAAAGATATCACAGAAAGTTATAAGAATATGTTAGCCTTTATATTTTGGCATTGTTTTTTTAGAGATATGATTGTTGAAAGGTTGAGCCAGCTCATCATCAATTTGAATAAGAAAAAAATATGTTAACATCTATTTCTTGGCATTGTCTTTTATGAGATGTTCATTATTAATTTGAATAAGAAAAACACTGAAATAAAACAAGAAACTCATAATCTCATAAACCATTTCTAGTCTAGTAAATATTAAAATCTCATTTCATTTCATTTCCCACTTATAACCTCTCATTCCATGATAATGTAAGTCAAATTTTTATTTAAAAAGTTTTAAATTAGAGTTTGCTATTTTCAATTGAAATATTTATACAATCATTAATAAATTAAATATTTATATGATCTCACATCCTACGGTACCGTGAGTGAAATGTTTTTTTTTTTGGTTTCTATAAGATTTTCGAGACCGTGAGTGAAATGTTTTCGAGATAAGTTTATTTTGTTATTTTCAATTGAAATATTTATAGAAATGATTAATGAATTAAAATTTTATATATTTTTAAAATTATTAAAAATAATAAAATATATTAAAATTTTAATAATAATTTTTATTTAAATATTAATATTTTAAAAAATTTACATAGATTTTTAAATTTTATATATTTTGAAAATTATTAAAAATAATGAAATATATTTATATTTTATTAAAACTTAATAATATTTTTGAACTTAAAAGTTTATTCTATATTCTAATGTAGAGGTTATGTGTAAATATGTTTTAAATATAAAAACAATATTACTTATAATAAAAATATATATGCTATACATATTTAATTAGTTGTCTATATGACTTAATATAATTTTATGTAAAGTAATTATAAGTAAAAAAATAGGTTAAAAAGATATTTAAACTTTATACTTTTCAAAAATATTTAATATTTAATATCAACTTTATATATATCTATATATAAAAAAAATGTTAAAAGAAAATATTTTAATGTTATATAGAATAAAATATCCAATATGGATTATGAATAAAATATTTTAATATGAATTAATATTGGCTTTTACTTAAAAATATATTAATAACAAAATAATCAATGCAATGCACATAATCTCTATAATATTCAAAAATACAATTTAAACAATAAAAAGTTACACATTGTTTTGTCTTTGCATTCTAAAATAAGTTTGCACCTAAAGAAATTTGATCCATCTTAGTGCATGTTAAATCTATACTTAAAATCTATATTAATTCATTTAAATGTTAATATCTTAAATTTTACATAAATTTTTATTTTTGACTATTTATAAAATAGCATCGAATGAGTGATTGAAAATGTGAATTTCCTTTATGGAAGTGAGATCTATCCCTAATTTTGAATTCCATTTTCTGTTGCACATAAGATTTTTCAATAAAATATTTTTTATTCATTTTAGATAATATAATTTTTTAATTAAGATCATAAAAATATAAATAATTTAATTTAATTTAAAATTTATTTATTAAGATTAAATTATAAAAATAAGTTTTTTTTTAACCTTTCACGTATCCTTATGTTTATCAAATAATTATTGAAATATTTATAAAATTAAAATATATTTAATTGGAAAAAACACTCGTGTCTATTAAAAATAAAATATATTTAAATTGGCTTTCGTGGTGTATGTTCTTCTCTTGTGCTAAACCTACCCTGAAGTGTCATCCATTGACGTAGCCACCTTAAAGGGCCCAAAACACTAGCCACCTTGCGTTTCGGTAGAATCCTATGTGTAGTCATGGAGGGCAGTAACCCATAAACGTCCACCGACGGAGGATGATGCACACCGAAATTCATAGAAGAGTCCAAACTAATTAATTTTGTTTTTTGTTTTTTTTCAAATAGCGGAGGGTAGGGTTATATTGTTGTTGTTGTTTTTTTTTTTAAATAGCGAAAGGTAGGTAGGATTATATGGTTTTTTTTGGTTAAGAAAAAAAATGTATTTCTATAAAAATAAAAAATTGTAATAACGTTCTCAAAATGTTTTTTAAAAAATGATTTTTTTTTTGTTGTAAACTAAAATTTTACAATTTTTTTTATGTGGTTTAAAATACATTTATCATTAAAAAATGATTTAAAATAAATTTAATAATTACGTCTAACACTAATTTAATAGTGGTTATGTTGGTAGGAATAGTTTTCATTTATATAAGTAGAATTTCTGACTTCAAAATCTGGCCACTTCATTTTTGTTCAGAGACATTGAATCCATGTCAACTATATGGAGGGGACGTTGGAGTCCCTTTAATGAATTGTATGCTTGCAAATACTAAAAGGGCTATTATAAGGGTTATTATAATGTATCTATCACCACAATAATTATTCACTTATTGGTTAAATGAAGCAACTAAATTTGGAGGCACATCCCACAATAACATTGGCGTAATGCCCTTTAGAGTGAGTATTAGTGAGTATTTTTTTTTACTGGAAGAAATCACACTTGTAGCAGCTCTCAGGCATATATATTGTCCTGCCTAGGATTGTACCACAAGACCTATGGGAACCAAACTTCCCACCTAACCATTGGACCACAACCTTGGGACTATTTAGAGTGAGTATTACATCCTAATTTCCTCCCCATTTTCACACTGCTTCGTCTCTTGAAACTCTATCGATGGCAAGTGATAGACTGAGCACTTTGTGAGATAACATACTTTGTTCTTACATTCTCTCAAAAGTTTCTTTAAGTGATGCAATGTGTTGTTATGTGCTATCTAATAGATTCTGATATCTCTGCACTTTAATGCCCCATCTCAAATTATCTGACGAATGCTTCGTTGGTGACAGAGAAAGAACAAAACAAGCAATTAATATTGTTATGTTCTTTCACTCCACTTAGCTTCAATTTTTTCAACTTTTAATTTCCATGGGTGATATTGACAGAGGGAAAATTGGTAAATGTTTTGAGAAATGCGTTTAATCCGCATCTTTCAAAAGAGTGAAACAAATGTCTCTCAACAGTATTTTGACTTGCAGTTTCTTGAATGTTCCAACTTCTATTTTCTCTTGTGAATGCCTAACATCCTTTAAGCTCCAATGTTTTTTTCTTTACATGAATACCCCTTTACTTGGTTTTAGATGCCTTGTAACTTGATTTTATGGATGTGAGGGAGAGAGTATGAAAGTTTAGGGATTAGTATGTAGGTAGTGAATTAGATTTTATTAAACATTAGGGTTTCTTTCTTTAGAAGTAGGTTTAAATTGACTTGAAGCAAATATGATACATCAAAGAGAGGGTGACTTGGTCACTTATTGGTAAAGGAAGCTTCGAAGAACCCTTGTGCAAATATGTAGCATAAAATGGTGAAGTGACAAGCTGGAAGATGTGTTTTTGTCACTTCCTGGGTGAATGCGCAGTGACCAGCTGAACACGCAGCGTCCCTCCTGAACGCGCAACACCCTTCCTGAATGTGTAGCGCCAGTGCAACACTTTTTTGCAGACCACATTTGGAGGTCTTCACGGAGTCCAAATTGGGCCCAGGATGGCTCGTTGGAAATCTTATCCAGTAAACTTTCCAAATATACCTTGTTTTTATGATTGGAGTTGATTTGACTTGTCAAAAGTTGATTTTCCCAAGACGGGTCAAAAAGTGCAGAATGAGGGTGCAGAAATGCAGAGTGTTGTTGAAGGAAACTTTTGGAAGCCTTCCTCAACTCCAAATTGAGCTTAAGATAGCTCATTCGAAATATCTCTCTGTTTAGTTATCATTTGACTCATCAAGAAAGTCATTTGGACACTCCAGCTAGGAGAAAACTTGATTTTCCCAAGGTCTCTCTAGAAGTGTAGCAACTCTCATATGGCACTTGTATTTTTGACATTTCTCTAAAACCATGACACCTATGTAAAATATGAAGTAGGTTTTTCTTCCTTGACCTACAATGGAAAAAAACCTCTCTCACTTTTGTCAAATTAATATTTGTTTGGTCAAAAACACAGTTTTAAGAAAAACCGACACTATGAGTGGCAAATGACTTGACTCTTAGAATGACTTCTCAAAAAATGGTGGAGACATGATGTTTATGAGTTGAAATGACCTCATACTTGCTAAAATGACCTCCCTTATGCCTTCTTTTCTCAAATTTCTCGTTTCCATAGAAAACCCTAGCTTAGTGGGAGAGGAAATTAGGGTTTAGTGCTTGTGAACAATGATGACTTGGGCACCCTTCAGAAAAGAAAACTCCCTTTGAAATTTGATCAATTGATGAACTAAAAACTCTTGCACTTTGACATTTTATGTGTTGGCATGTGGAAATCTGAGTTGGCAGCCTTGGGAACTAAGTACCTATTACATTTGAAATGACATAAAATTACATGAATAAATAAAAATTATATCTTTGTTTTTGAAATAAATATTACATCTTGGAATGAAACTCACACTTGAAATTAAATTACAAGTTTGGAAACCATCTTGGAGGTCATCTTTACATGGTAAAGAGACATTATTGGGATGACTCTCATATTTTGCTGACCTTATGCAAATGAAATGGTGCATTTTTGGACCTTGAAAAATAAAACCCTAATGCCCTAATGGGACCTTGAATGACCTGACTGCCATAATTGACTTTGACTAAGATAAGACATGATGAAATGAGCTTTTCATAGTTGTTTTTATGCTCAGCAAGACATGAAGTTGAGTCAACAAATGTGATTTTCTGAGGGAGAGTGAGGTTTTATTGAGTAGGGATACCATCAGTGAAACAATTTTTAGCATGACCTAATGGAATGATATAAAAATTTCAGACTGGGACACCTAAAATGAGAATGAAAAGAGTGATATTGATCACTGATGGAAAGATTCATATTCTGACACTAGAAAATACTAAACTGCCTCCTGCTAAGATGTCCCACTAATGATTTCTCAACCATATCTACTGCGTTTTGCATGGGGGCATCCTTTCCTAGCACCTGTGATAATATAGCTTCACTCAATTCTCTTATAAGGTCATTTTTCTTCTTGTTGACCCCCTTCTTCGGAATATCAACAAACTCTTGTTTCCCAGTAGATACCGAATCCAAATTTCCTTGGGCCTCGGTCCCCCCTTTGGATTCTAGAGAATGGAAATTTCCACCATCTAAAACAAGTAAATCTTAGACCCCCCTCTTAGATTCTAGGGAATGATCCTTTTCCCCATACGAAAATGGTAAATCACATAATAGGATCGTTGGTTGATTGATGTGGAGAGTGCTCATTTGGGATGGCACAAATTGATAAAACCCTTGTAGTAATGAAAACCTAATTGAAACTTGGATCCATAAAAATATCAAAGAGGGTATGAAATTATGTACCTAGATAGAGAGTGTCCTGAAAAGGCTTGGACCAAAATGGGGTGAGTTGACCTAGAAGCCCCGATGATGCCTTTGGAACATCTTTGCTCCCACCCTCTTGTCCCGATCCCAAATCCCCACACGTGTTTTTCCCCATGGCATCCACCCTTATATGGTAGATTCCAAACCTCTAACTGAATTCTCCTAGGTAACTTTGGCCAGCTCGAGGACAAATTCATAGTCATTTATCGATTGTAAACCCTCTTGGTTAGCCTTTGATTTTGCCTTAAACTCTGGTGTGCCTAGATCAAGGTTTCACATTCACGTTCTAGTTCATAGTCCACCCTTTCTATATCCTCCATGAAAAAACCTTTCCATATCATCATGTAGATTGGTTTACCTGTCATTGATTTATTTAAATGATGATATACTTGAGCATATTGTATCAAAATGCCCTCTTCTTGAATATTTGACTGTTGAATACTGTGAAGGGCTGAGCAATGTGAAAATTTTTGCAGGCAATCTCAAGTGTCTCGCTATTACTGGAGTTCAGGGTAAAATCGCGGTGACAGTGAACTGCCCAAATCTGGTGAATTTCATAGTGCAACATTGTCCCACGATGTCAATGGTGAGGCTCAAGTCTTGTGGGTCTCTGCATTTGTCCACAACAGAGCTTCATTTACTTAAATTCTTTTCTACTGCAAAATATGTGAAGAAAGTTTCCCTTCATGGGCTCAGTAGACAAGCCCCTTCTCTGGCACTTCTGGAAAATTTGGTCTCTCTTGAAGAACTCTCAATAGAAAGTAAATGGTTTAAGGTTAGTAATTGTCTTGCTTTTAGCATCATGTTAATAATGTTTGGAACGTCATAATTTTGTTATATAGGGATGGGAGATTTGGATTGCGTGAAGCACGCAAAGAAGGCTGTAGGCATCGTTTCTAACCCTTTTCGCTCAAAAATTTCAAAGGTGGTTTGCATAAAGGTTTCAAATTTAGTATGGAGGAAATTGTTCTATTAGTTTTTTTTATTCGAAGTGTCCTTTCTCAAAACAATGACACTTACGCTTCTAATACGCTCCCAATATACTCGGTGAGAAGACCTTCCTAAAAAATCTTTTTGGGTTTGAAAAGAGCTTATGAAGTAAGTGTATATATCGCAAAAGAATAGGAATATTTGGCTGGCCAGAAATGTATCGTAGGTGCCTTACAACTTATTTATGTGTGACTTCTATTTGCTACCAATATGCTATATACGAATAGCACGAAAAATGAATCGATTTTTTGAGTCAAGATAGTTAGAGTTTTATGGCAAATTGCTACATTCTCCCATTTTGTCCTCGTCTCAAATGTTTATGTAGCTAGTTTTGTTAATTTTTAAGAATCACAAGTTATGTATATTATGGTAATGAATTGATATTCACATTTTTCTTTAAATTTAAAGAAGTAAATGGTATGGATTTGATGAAACTTTGACTTCGGACATGGTATTTATCGTTTGTTATAATGTGTAAATATACTTGTTTTATTTTTTTCCCAACTATGTATATGAGTTTATGAAATGCTTACTTCAAACAAAGTATTTATATTTTTTCAATAATGTGTAGATATATTGTGTTTAAATTTTTTCCAACCTATTATTTTTTTTTGTTATAATGTGTAATTAGATTTTTTTCAAACAATTTAATGTGGAAAAATTAAGCACATTACTATTTCTTTGTACACATATAGAGGCTCAAGAATGTGCATGATAGGTGAATTTTTTATAAAGCTATTTATTAAATTTAATTAATCAAATACAAATTTTTAGTGTGAAAATCTGAAATTAGGTTATTAAATTTTAATTTAGTAAAAAAACAAATTTAATTAAAAATAATTTGCATGTGCTAAAGCTCAAACCACATTACTTATTTTTAATAGAACATCGGTGAAAGAAATTATAAAAATCTCAATAATATTATGTGAGTTTATTAATAATAATCATTATTGAAAGTTTTCTTTAAACGACATGACTTATTAATAATAATTACTATTAAAAATTATAGCCCACTATGTGCAGAGTAGAGTGAAAGAGTATTTTGTCATCGGTTTGAAATTTCACCGCTAAAAAGTCCAACCATAAGTAAGAATTGGAATAATCTAAACATACCATCTCAAAACTCACATAATATAACTTAACAAAAATAAAACAAATATTACACATTATTATAAATTTATTAAAAAAAATTAATTTCTTTAATTTTATCTATTTAAATATATTAAATTCTACATCTTATTTACCATCAAACTATAAAATTGTAATAATTATGATAATCGATTTGTTATGCATTAACTACGATTTTATAATTTTTATATGGTTTAAAGTCATAATAAATATCTATGAACCATTTTCATTTAAAATTGTCAATTGTTTTTTCACCCATTAAACTATAAAAATTTAACAAATATGATAATCGATTTATTATCTATTAATATACAATTTATATTTTTTTATACCGTTTAAAGTTATATTAAATATCTATTAACCATTTTTATTTAAAATTATTAATTGCTTTTTAATAAAAAGCAAGTGAGAAGAAGCAACATGTACGTGTCTTTGTGCATATATATTTATGCCATTGGTTTACAATGCAAAAGATAGCTTTGGAACTCGTGCAAGGTAGCTCGTGGTTTAATCTCTCTTGAGAGGACATGTGCACTGTTCACGAGATTAGAGCTTTAATTCACACGGGTCTGTATCTAATTCTTATTCAATGTTCCCAACATATTTACGTAGAAAATAACTTTAACCTTGCGTCGGCATTCATTTCATACAAGATTTATTTATTTTTTAAGCGGAGTTTGCAAAATGTGCTTTAATCCCTCATTGTTCATTTATTTATTATCTTTTTGCTACAAAATTAGTCTTGCATGTTTATTATTTTTGTGGGCTGGAAATAGATAATGTATTGCGTGGTCGGATTTATATTAAAAAAATCAAAATTTCTAAAATCTAATTTTACAAATTGAAATTTATTATTTTTTATTTAATTAATTTATTTATTATCAATATGATTAGCTATCAAATTGAATATGTTACTTGCTAATTACTTTGAAATTCGTGATAAGCATTTATGTTAGGCTATTAGTATGTTTTGCTACACGATACGTTCCCATGGCCGAAGGCATTGACAACTTCCAATCCCTTGCCAAGACCAGTGAGCTTTTAGTGACGATAATGTTACTTTAGCACAGGCTTTGGACTGCCATTCTTTGAGCCAGCTGGAGTAGAACCCACGACTTCTATGTACGAAAGGTACGCAATTTCCACACGGATTACTATAGAAGACGAAAGCACTGAAATTCGGTGAAATTGTAATGTACTGAGGAATCTTCAATCAACTCACACAGAATTCTATAGAAAATAGAAATATGGATGTTGTTAGGGTCGTATAATAATAGGATTCATAATTTTTTGAATTTACTTTGATTAAGTCTTGTAATATGCTACATACTTTATGCTGATTTTTGCAAATTGTTTTCATATTAGAAAAATAAAATAAAAAATGTAAAAAGTAAAAGGCTATACTGAAAAATCAAAAAGAAACTTGAAAGAAAAAAGATAAAAAAAGAACGAGGAAAAAATGGACCCCAAACAAAAAAGAAAAAAATAAAAGCATAAAAGTGATGCTAGTCCAAATGCCACTACTATTTACTGCTTGCCATAAATAAACATTATGTGCAACTTGTTACGATACCACAATCCATGAAGGTTAAATAGCTTAATCTGGCACACTCATGCTTTGAATTTCATGTTCGTAGATGAGAGAATAAAGATCTAGCCAAATGGTTTAATGCAGAGATCGGTCGTTAGAGTAGAAAGATAAATAAGGAGATTAACGGCTTAATGCGAGCCCTTGGAAGAAATAAGGATAGAAATTAGTTAGTTTGTTGTTTTAAAAGAGAAAAATGAACGAGGGTGTTTACAAGCTCGAAATGCACGAAAGTAAAATGATGCTAGGGTAGCAAATGGATAGGTGGAAAGCGGTTTTACGATCATGGATAAGTAGAAAATTGATCAATTCGAGTCACTAACTTCCTTAAAAAATTCATTCCCTTTTAAAAATACTTCATCCCCACTGTTTTCATTATTCCCCTTCATTTTTCGCTTTTCCCATCATCATTCGATTTCACTTGCGAAAAATCTCCCTTTTCCGAAGTGTAGATGTATACTTAAGAAGAGAAGTAAAACCCTTATGTTTTATATTGAGACTTAGTTTATTTTTCACTCCCTCATCGCGCTTCATTACTAATATTAACCTTAATATATATTAAAGTCCTTATTTCACCTTTCTTTTAGCATCGTATTAAATTCCCTTTTTATTATTAACTCGCACGCCATATTTTTACTTTTAACCTATGGTTTATTTTCCCATGTGATATATATTCCTCTCCCATAGGTTAAAACTATTCCTATTTATATATTAACCCTCGCAAATGCAACAATTACATTTATGCATGTTTCATTTGTTAAAATGTTAACGTCTATGTTAAACTTATATCCATTTCATTTGTTGTATAAAACACTACACACCGTCTATCATATGTCATATCTAAACTATATATTAAAACCTATTTTTTAATATCTAATCCATATCCGCGGCAAAGAAATCCACAGGCCCACACCTTTCAGCTAGCGAGCGTCATCGTAAGATCTTGGTATTGTTCGCTCATATGCGCCATATCTAATGGTGCGGATCACTCGCTATACTACCATAATGCAGCCGCGTTAAATAAGTCCAAACCTCGCGATAAAAACAATTTTACGACTTTCTCTCACCATTGGAGTCACATCGATCATTCCAATTCTGCTACACCACCTTTCGATCGTACGTGCAAAAAATTCCTAATTGTTTTCCTCCCTCGCGCTTAAACCACCTTCATGTTGAATTTGCTATAGTGATGCATTCATTGCTCGAAACAAATTGCTAATAAAATGCTCGAAATGCATTCATTTGAACCCTTTGTTACCGGTTTGTTGCACATAAAACCATTCAAGGCAGAAAAGAATGTTGTTGCCTCTAGCTCAGCTAAAAAAACAAAGCGAGAATTCCTTACGAGGGTGCTACAATACCGCAGAAGCCACCATAGTGCATATAAAGACCATAAGAAGCTTTTGAAAGCTTTCCAACAAAAACCCTTCTTCACGGCGAAATTCCATTTTCACCAAGTATTCTTCGAGAGAAAGAGACTTATTCATCCAATGCGGAAAGAATTGTATTGTTAATTGAATCATTTGTAAAGTGCAGCATGCCTAAAGAATACGCCTTTGCTTCATAAATTCTTAAGATATACTGAGCTCCTAAGCTTGTTTTCACATTTACGAAAGCCTTGACCTATTTTAGAACAAATTTGGAGTGAAGTTTAATGCCATGCAGGACCTATAAAAAGCCCTGCAGAGACCTTTAAAACCTTTTCTACGAGGTACTACGGGAGCCTTTACTTGCATAAAAAGCCAGGTTTTAGGATTGTTTTATACGAAAAAGCGAGAAAAGTTCCTTTGTAAACCCTTGATATCTTTTGTTGAGACTATAAGGTCGGGAAAAATTACACTTTTGATACGAGAATTGATAGTTCGAGTCCAAATTTTTTAGAAATATCCCTTTGCGCGAAAGATGAGAAACACCTGCCATATCTTAAAAACTTTACTTTGTAAGAATTGTTTAAACTTACGGAAGTGTTTCAAAAAGGCCTAAATCGGTGTTTTAAAGGTTAAGAAAGTGCTTGAAGGTTATTAATAAAACCTGTCAATGGCTTCGAAAGAGAGCACTATTGTGATCAACCCTCTGCAACCTCCTGGTAGCAGATGTGAGGCTATATTCCTTGGTGAGATGTAGATTTCAAAATTATAGATCTTGTGACGAGTTTAACCTTCTTGAGCTCCAGCTGCTGGAGCCAAGAGAAATCCTTAGACCAAGGTGATGAGGTGTTTATTTGGGAATCACAGAATTTCCCTAAATATGTTTGTCTCACACTTACCCGATGCCCGGAAGCTATTGAGATTATGCCACGTCTTATTGTTTTCCAGGATGGAAAAGGAAAGCCATTGTGAATTCTAAAAAAGAAAGTGTTGTTTGCACATTACTGAGTGAATCTATCAGCCAAAATGCTTCCAATTACAACACTGAGCCTAGCTAGTTCCTTTATCAATTGAAGCCCTCACTAAGTTCTGTTTGGAGTTGGATTTTCCCAAGAGAAGATTTCAAAATTTTCAAACCTTCCTTGCACATCCTATGTGGAAATTCCAAGCTCTGACCACTCCATACTCCTCTCCTAAATTCTTAAAAAGAACGGTCCACATTATTTCCATGTTATCTTTTATCCTTGGATATTTCATAGAGATGAATATCTTTGATGCATCAATACTTGGTTTCTTGTCCATTTTGTGCCTTGCACGGCGCAGGTTATCTTTAACTTTGCCCAATATGTGCTAATTGCATCCATGAACAACTAGTCAAACTGCCTATTGAAGGTGTGTCTAAGTATTCTTCATTTCTTTTCCACATGTTCCTTTATTTCCGAGTCTAAAAAGTTTCCTATAGCTCTTGAGAAGATGGATGTGGAAGGAAATCCCCAGTCTATCATATTTTGGACTTCCTTAATAAGGAAAGAATCAAATGAGTTTACCTATTATAATTTCACGGATTCTTTTATCCATCCCTTGGTTAATTTGCTAAACGACCCGGTGTTAGGCCCGGGATCAACTTGATGAAATCAAGAAAGTTTTACTGATTGTACGAACAAAGCGGGGATGAGGTGATTGGTATTTATACGCAAAAATCACTGTGGCTCAGAGTTTATCGGATCAAACCCTGATTCCTTACAAATTTCCCAAAATACCTCCCCATGAGGTTGTGTCTCAGAGTATATAAGGAAGAGTTTTGAACTCAAATTCTGTCAAGTTTCTTGGCTGCAAAGAAGAAAGACACAATTTAAACTAAAAAACCATGTTGGTCCATTCATATGTAATAACGGAGAGAAGCGAGGTTAGAGTAGAAAAGCGGTTGTTAGAGTTCAAGTTCCTTTTCACTAGTTTTTCTTTGTTATTGTGAATACCTTTGGTATAATCAACAAAGATGAGAGTTAAATGTAAATTAACTCCATGCACATTCATGAAAAAGAAGCACGATGTTGAGAAATTCTCAAACCAATCAAAATGGTTGGAGAATAGAGCGAAAGTTGAGAGCGATAAACAAAGTGATACTAGTCACATTTTTGCGGACTCCGGCTCGGGAAGGCGAAGTATGAAAATAAACGGGGAAGAAAAGCGTCTTACACTGGTTGGAGCACTGCAAAGACCAAAGTTAAACTGGGATACTGACAAAAACCAAAGATTCCAATCCTGCCCAAAGAAAAAGAAAAAGAGACAATTGGGGTCATTGACACAAAGATTCCGAGAAAAAATATATTGTACCACCTACGATAATTGAAAATGAACAACAACCTGCCACTTCTAATATACACAATTGATTTAAAAACAACATAGTATAGAAGTATCATCGCCATGAGTAAACATAAGAAAAAGGATATGGACATCGAGGAAAGGTACGAGGAGATTAAAGCTAAAAATTAAAAAAATAAAAAATTAAAATTTAGTACTTAAAGCAAACCGGCCATGCAAAAGCGAGTGCTGCACCGGCGATTT
Source organism: Pinus albicaulis (assembly GCA_034641835.2). Taxonomy (NCBI): domain Eukaryota; kingdom Viridiplantae; phylum Streptophyta; class Pinopsida; order Pinales; family Pinaceae; genus Pinus; species Pinus albicaulis. The sequence continues at coordinate 83,169 of JAXQQM020076650.1, read as the reverse complement.
GATTACAAGAACAAGAAGATGCGATGGCTTCGGTGCTCCAACCCACATTACCAACTCCTAAAACATCTCTACGATTATAAGGTTGATTTTGAAGTTCCGAGTCCAGGAGATATTTATCCTTTGGATAAAGATCAGAAATTCACATAAACAAGCGGGAGAGATACTTTTATTCCCACAGTGACTACAAAAAAGAAATGAGTGCACAAAAGCTTCAAAATACTTTGATAAATGTAAGAGATCAGCTCAAACTAGAAGAAAGACATGATTGTATGAAAAGGACATCGAGAATGAAATCCTTGGAGGAGTTAGTGATTGAGGTAAGGTTATGTTCCTCGAAAACATAAAAAGGCTTTGCGAGAGGAATTAATTAAAAAGAAGAATGTTGATATTCTTGCAATGATGAAAATAGTTAGAGCGCACTAATACGAGCGTCACTCAGCAAAAGCTAAGGAGATTTTGCAAGGATGCTAATAAAAAAGATGAAAAGATGGGTCTCATTTTACGGTGACAACCCGAGTTAAAGAAATGGAGATTGATATGGACAAATTGGTCCCAAGAAAAATAAGCTAACAAAACACGAAGTCCTTGCCATTGTAATTCATGTGAGTTACAACATCGGTGCCATCTTTCTAGCTCGAAATGTTCGATGGCCACAACGAGTCCTAGTAACTTCATCGAAAGCAACTTTTGCCCTTTGAGATGTTAGGCAACATCAATACAACAATCATATGAGGAAAGTAAAGTTGGGCAAAGGCAAACGTTGCAGATGTGTCACATCCAAAGCCAATGAGATAAATAGGTTACAGGAGCAGTTAAAAAATCTTGAAGATGCCAGAAAAAGATTGCACGAAATAAATGCCAAGAATGAAGAGAAAAAGCCAAATGGGTTGAATGAGCGGTAACGAGAAATTAGAGAATTAACTTTGAAAGAACCTATGGCACATGTTAAGAACCAATTATGGTCCAACAATATCATTGAAGTAGTCAATGATAGTTGGCCATTATGTCTGAGTAATTTATGAGTGAGAAATATTTACTTAAAGCGACAAAAGAAGCGATACGAGAAAACCAAAGATGAACGAGGTAAAAAACTTTCGAAGAGGCCTTAGAAATTATTAAATTCCTCAATTCCAAGAAGTAAACAAGAATTGGATGAATTTGGGATTATAGATGAGAACAAAAGACCATCGCTTGAAGTAAGGAAGGTAATATCGAAAAGAACTTGATGAACGAGTGGAGGAAAGAGTGCGAAAACATGGAAATGGCAATCACAAGATCTATGATCAAATTTGATGTTTTAAGGCAAAGGGACCTTCCAAATCCTTTGGTAATCAATGAAAAATTAATGAAACAAGAGGATTATGAAAAAAGAGATGAGAGAAATTTTCTAAAGAAGCGAGGTGAAATCGATCGGCACTGCGGGGAATCCCAACGGGGAAAAATTTTGTATAAGAATTTTGAAAATGTTGTTTTACTTGCGGCATGAGAGTAAAACACATGTTTGTGAACAAACCAACATTTTCCAAATACCACTTTGAAAGGTGATGACTTCGAGGGAGGCTTATCGAAAGATTAAATTATGACGGGCGGGATTGCGGGAGGAAGTTAGCCGATCTATTATAAAATCATATTACTGGTGAGGGACGGAGCGAGGAAAGGTAAAAAATAGAGTTGTTGTTTTTACATTAGCGATGTGATTTTACTTGCGGTCAAAGTATGTATCGGTTGAAATATTGAAGATCAAATCAAATAAAATATGAAAGCGCCGGCGTGAAGAGACACCTGGGTTGTCCGGCGGCCGACTAAATCAAAACTGACAAGCTATTTTATTTCAATAAAGTAGGATGGCCTAGCAATTAGTTAGGCGAGTTGTCACTATCTTCTTACATGAAGATATTTATTTTTCAGAGAAATTCCTAAGTTTATTCTGGGGATATTTTGTACCGGTTTTTATAGATACTTCATCATTTGAAGTATTGAGGGTGGATTAATTGTTGAACATTTATCTGTAGTTATGCTATGCAGGAACCCTAAGGGTTTTTGTGTCAATTTCAAGTGAGCATGCACGGATCACGGAAATAAAAGCATCATATTACGGGATTCATGTGTTGGGCCATTGCGGTGAAGTATTTCACTTGTCGGCTGTACGATTTTCTTATGTTTTCGATATATTCATGAATGTGTGTGCGAATCTAAATGATAAATACGGGAATTTGTTCAAAATTTGTTAAAGCTTTCACTCTTTTTCTTTGTAGGGTGTTATTTATGTGTTTTCTCTTGGTATCCGGACTAGGGAACCACTCAATTTCTCTCTGGAAGTTCAATTGACTTTCTGCATTTTCAGCTCCTACTCTGGGATTGAGAACCCTTAATTTCTCTTTCTGTCCCTATAAAAACCGATCTCACCGTCGACCTGTGAAGATGCGAAGTGACTTTGCTATCTTGCCACTGTAAACATTTACCTTTGGAACACTAGATCACTGATCATTTGGCTACGACATTGACTCCATTTTCCCAATAGGATATAGATCTATAGCTATCCATCTAAGTAAGTGAGTTTCCCCACCAAAACCAAATCAAAACCCCAAAACCAAATTGCATATAACTAGCCTAAAGTCAAATATAATCGACAAAGTTAAATCATATGAGAGCCCTCTGCGAGCATTAGGAGAGGCTAGATCCTAAGGCTTAAAAGTAGGTTTGTGGTTACCTGCGAGTATTCTTCAAACTAAAAATCTTACAACTTTTAAGAATTATTAGAGTGATAACATCACGGCGACCATGCTGACTAACCAATCCTTAGGTGTTTTTAAATAGATCTTAAAGGAAATATTTTCATTTAATCTTTTCACCTTACGATTGTTTTTAAATAAGTTGTGGCAGTATATTTTCATAAACATTGTAATTACGACTTCCGGAAGAGTCTACTATACCGGGTTAAATCCCGGATCCACAATGCTAACGTCATAGTAGATAATCACTGGTAGAGGTGGAAAAGAAAAACAAAGAGTAGAGGATTTAGGTAATAATATTCCAGTGAGTCAAAGAAAATTCCCTTCCAAAAAACTATCAAGCTTATAAAACGTAGAATTTGATTTAGAATTTTGAGCAATCTTTGTTTAGAACTAAAGTCTTAAAGTGACTTACATAAAGAAAGCGTAATAGATCTCTGGTTTATTTTCGTTTATTGAAACTAGAGAAGAAAATTGTTTCGAGGTGATTACGAAGCAGGAAATATTTTTGAAGTTTATGATAAACTTGATGCTACATAAGATGCTACTTTTGATTATGAGGAAATAGATGAAGCTTATTTACAACATTAGGTTGAATTGAGTGCTTTATCAACCTATGCCCACCAGCATTTAGATACCGACCTTTTAGAATACTGCAGGTTCGTCTCTGTCGCTACCACTTCATCCATTATTTCCACCACACTTCATTCCATAGATCCATTCTTTCCTAAGCTTCAACCATTTCAACCTAAGAATATTGTTTCCATCTTCCACCACCCTCGATTCATCCCTTAGTATTTCTACTTCATTTTCCAATACATCATTCTTATTCCCAAAGCACCACTCTTCACATGTCCCAACTTCATCTTCTATTATCTCAACCACATTTGCCTGTTTTCGTCTTCTTATGTCCTATCTCCTCTGCAAGTTCTTTAACTTCTAATCGGCTTAAGTACTTATGAGATCTTTCACCAAGTACTTCAAACTTACCTCCTATCCAAGCTAGAATTCAAGCCATGGCTAGTTTACCTCCCAAGCCCGGTTTACACTCCCTTGGTCTACCTACCAGGATTTTGCCTGACATGCCCCGGGAGTTATCGAAGGCAAAGAGTCCTCAACTTCGGTACGACCACTCATTACCACACTGCTGTGACATGTTAATAAGATGACGAGAATATTTTGAACTACATGAAAGTAGATGATGTTGATGTCCAAATGAGACTTTTTTCTCCAAACTTTATTTGGTGAAGGTAAAAAAATGGTTTAAAGGTTTCGAAATGTTGGTAGCATTATTGATTTAGCGGAAGTTTTTCATAGATTATTTCTTCGTATATGGGAAAAGAAGAAAAATCCACTACAAATCTTATATGGATTTGAAAGCATAAAAAAGAGCACTAAAATGAAACAATCCAAGAGTATTATTGCACTGGTTATAACAAAATTTATAATACAATTCCTATTAATCTTAAACTTCTCTTCCAGTTTTGCACTTATCAAATTCCTTTGATGGATTTTGCTACTGAGATATAACCTATCTGGCGAGAGAGAAAAAATCCGAGGAGATCTTAGAGAAGATGCAAATACTGCGTTGTTGGTGTGAGCACATGTTTGTTGTCAAAGTAAAAGTCTAGATTAAGTAAATGAAAGGAGAGCAACAATAAAAGAGGAAACATCTACTTCAGATTTGAAAATAGATCAATTAGAAAAAACATTAGAGATAATGATGGATGGGTTAGATAATATTGAAAAAGAAGCTACAGAGTGAGATACCCTTAACAACAAGGACCTCAAATTAGAAATCCAAATTTAAGGAAAAATACCAACCTTTCGGAAAATCTGAGAGAATCAACACGACGATACAATCAGACCACCTTTCGAAGAGAACTATCTTTGAAAGTTCTCATCGAAAATGAAGATGATGAAGACACCATTAATCTAATCTATATTAATGGGGACCAACATTATTTTTCTTACATAAGAAGAACAAGTTATATGAATTACAGCAGCACCACCAATTAGATTATGGTGAGGTCTTTTTGATTACAAAGCAAGGTTATGAGTTTGCGGTGTGATGAAGTCCATAAGCGATATAACCTTAGGGTAAGAAAAATGTAAGAGCCTTCTATTAAGAAATGCTGCCCAAACTCGAAAGAAAGAAAATAATAGAGGCTCCTGCGAAAGTTCTACAAATTCTCCCTAGAAACCAAGCAAAACTCTAGTTTGACTTAAGAAAGTTTCAAAGTCCAGAAATTTCACCTACTCCTAAAATTGTTGACATTATAGATGATGTTATCGAAACATCGCTTCAGAATTCTCAAAAATTTGCTACGCTAAGACAACAATTTACTGTTAAAACAACAAATTTCGAGACTTAGAAAACGCTTCGTTGATCCAAAGGCAAATTGATCCTAAAGCAACTTATACCGCTAAAAGCGACTCTACGAAAAGTACTAAAATCTGCGAAAGACTTCCAGCTGGCATCTCCGAGCGTCACCAGAAAAGAAAACTAAAATCGGTAAAACAGTGGAGCCACAAATGAGAGACGAGAAACCAAGCGCTGAGAAAAGAAGATAAACCTACCCAAACTACGGTTACAAAAAGAAGAAGTAATTTAGCTAGAAACTCACAGGCACCATTTTAATATCCAAGTGCAAAAATTGCCCGAAATTAAATATACCAATTCCTTTGACAGAGTTGGTAAAACACGACTCTATACAAAACACCTATCATCTGCGACTTTGAATATGAATGATGGAAGAATATTCGGTAGAATTTAAGTGATGATCAACGAGAATTAATCTTTGGTCTTGATGTTAATAGGGAAAACACCAAGAGATGGAGTTGTTCCACCTTTCTACATTATCTTAACTTGTTCATGACCATATTTTACATAATGCAAATGCTAAGATTCGGGAGCTTCACACGATTTGATAACGAAAAGCAATAATGGAAACCTTCAATGTAGACATCACTGAGACCTTACAAAGATCTCTTCTCATTTGACTCCAACAAAGTGAAATGTTTAAGGTTTGATAAAAGATTTGTGTGTTACTTTGGTTCAATATCCTGAGAAAAATCATAGTCATGGACATTTTAGTAGGTGAAATCCCTCCCAAGTATGGAATTCTCCTATCTCAAAGCTCATGGAGAGCTGAAAATGCGGGGATCTCTACAACTTGATATGTCTTATGCAACAATACTCGAGTTTTTGGCCAACTATCATAAATATCGGTTGTGTAGAAAGACCCGAAACTATCCGAAATCTACTCTACACCCAACGTGATTTGGATTCATTCATTGTGTAGTTCGAGAAGCGGCGTGAAAGCAATGCGGAAATAAAACAGAAAGCACCAAATAGTGACAACATTTTTCATGAATCATTGTGGCACCTAGATTTTGATGGATGGGTTAACAAATTAGAAGCGAGGAAGCCGAGAGTTTGGATACACAATATGGAAAAAAATCATGTAGAAGGTCATGATTTTGGATCAAATTTCAAATGTACAAACAACATAGGTGATTATGAAGCTCTTGTTTTAGGATTGCGAATTGTTAGAAATTTAGAAGCCAAAAGAGTGTACGATCATCGAGAGACTGGAGTTAATTGTGAAAGCAGAGGATAACGGGGAGAATATTGCATATGTAATCCAAGATTAAGCCGAGTATAGAGATATTGTTTTATGTCTGATTGAGGAAGCTGCTGAAAGTGACTTTGCTTGCAATCCCTAGAAAACATAAAAATACGGGCACATAGCTTAGCAACTCTTTGCTAGTGCACTGTGTCTGCACATTTTCAACCAAATCCTTAAATATACAACTTACAAGTTAAACACGGGCCTACAATACCGAAGATAATATTAAATATTAGCAAATATTTTCAGATAGATGAAACCAGTTGTCATTTCATGAACAATGAAGGAGAATTTCGGGGTTTGTAATATAAAGCACGGATTGTACAATAGATCATAACATAGATAGTGAGATTGATTTAAACAATGTGAGATGTAAAATAACTTAGATTTTGTTAAACCTACTAAATTTACTCAAGTGAGAAATGAGATAATTTAGAGAAAGTAGGGAATTGAAGAGTTAGTAGATGATGATTACGGCACATTTTAAACCTCAAGGACAACTTTTTGCCTAAGGGATTAGCTTTTAGAAGATCTTTTTGACTCTAATGATGTTGCAAGAAAACCTAAAGATGGAGCCATTAAGATTTGATATTGAAGACAGCCGAAAGCACGGGAACATAATTAAAACCTAACCTGATTAAACTTTCCAAAAGCCTTGCACTCGAAGAGAAAGAATTAAAATACATAGGCTCTCTTTAAGGAATTTCGAGGATGTATTTTCATGGAGTTATGAGGACTTAAAATCATGATGCTAGCACAAAACATCATAAAATACCCATAAAATAAGGTCAAAAACCTTTCGAAACGAGAAGCTTAGAAGGATCGACCCATGTGCGCTTTAGCAGAGAAAGGAGTTGGGAGAATGTATGAAGCCCAAATAATTGCCGAAATCGAGATAATGCGAGTTGGGTTTCAAAATCTAGTTCCCACTAGGGAAAAAAGACAGGGATAAATCGGAGGCTGTGTGTTGATTTTCAGAAATTTAAATAAAGTGTCCCTTAAAAGAAAACTACCCTCTCCCTAAGATGGATCACATTCTACTGAGAGGAGTGGCTAGTTCTTCCGGAAATTTCATTACTTGATGGATTCTCTTTGGATATAGCTTGATTTTCAGATCCAACCGGAAGACCAACCTAAAGCTTGCTTTTACTACTCCATGGGGCACTTTCGTGTATGTGGCAAAATGCTTTTTGGAGTTAATGAATGCATGAGGCTACTTTTCAAAAAGCTATGGATCATAGCCTTTTCTAAAAGAAATTCATGAATTCCTTGTGATTTATTTAGATGATATTCTTGTGTTTTCAAAGATTGACAATGAGACATCTAAATCATCTCAAACAAAGTACTGCTCTCCAAATGCGGAAATTTGACATCTCTCTGAAATCCTAAAAAGACTTTATTTGGACTAGAAAGAAAGGTAAATTATTATAACATATCATATCTAAAGAGGGAATTAGGATAGACCCGAGCTGCAGAATAGAGGCCATTCTAAACATTAGTCCCTCCTAGGAATATTAAATGTGCTAGCTTTCTTAGAAGTAAAAAATCAACTTTCTCATAAGATTCATCTCAAAATCTAGTTGAAATAATTAGAGAAACTTAACAATGTGTTGAAAAAAAGATTTAAGTACTTAAATGGAATGTGGATGCGAGCGATCATTTGAATCAATTAGACTGAGCCTTGACAAAAACACCGGCCCTTATAAGTCACGACATTAAAAAAGATTTTCATTATATTTCTCCTTTTGCTTGAGAACTTCTTACACTGTTGGCGTTGTTTTACTTTTGCTTGGAGAAAAATGATCAAGGCTATGAGCGAGCCCATTGTAGCAGAGTCACTTAGAGATGCCACTTTAAAAGTACTAACATAATGGAAAAGCATACACTAGCTTTGGTGAAAGCTGTCAAATACTTTAGAGTGTTACATCCTTTATTCACCTATCTCATTGCTTATGTTCCAAATGCGAGTTGTAAAGGACATTCCTAACAAGCAGAATGGGCTTTGATGGTAAAGAGAGGTAAGTGGATTTCCACCATTTTTGGAATATGACATAGAAAATAAAACCCACCAAACTCATTAAAGGTCAAGGTTTAGCTTCAAAATCATGGCTGAATCAAATTATCATGCTTTAGATGTTAATTTGTTCCAAAATAAATGATCGAGGAAGAGATGGCAACTCCGGAGATCAATGAAGCCTTTTCGGACTCACCATGGTATGCGAGATATTGTATTTGTATTACTAAATTCTGACAAGCTCCTGTTTGGATTATCAAGAACCAAAGCTAGATTTTTTTAAAGTTAAAAGGCTGATAAGATTTTTGTATGCATAGAAAATGTAACTTTTTTGGAAAGATCATGGTGGAAATTTTATTGAAAGTAACTTAAAGAAAAAGCCAATAAATTTTTGGAAGAGTTTCATGCGGGTGAGCGTGGAGGACATCCTCTCTTTGGAGAGACTAATACATATGTAAATCTTGCGAGGTTTGGTTTTTCTGCGGCCTACCTTGTTTGTGAGATGTAAAAAAGTATGTGACCTCATTTGTCCACACGTGTCAAATCATCAGAAAGAAATAAAAATGTGCTACCTTTTTCCTTAAAACCCATCTCGACGGAAATGCCTTTTCGGCAATGGGGTCTTGACTTCATTGGTGAAATTCTGCCCTCCATCGTCAGCCCAACACTGAGAGTGGATTTTGATAGCACACAGACTATTTCAACTATGTGGATAGAAGCCATACCTTCTAGGCACGCATTGTGTCTTTGTCATAATCTCATTTTTAGAAAACAACATACTCTCGAGGTTTGGATGCAAAAGATCATCATTGACAATGCGGTTGCATTCAAGTCCTAAAAAATACGATTGACTTCTATCATAAATATACCACATTACCCTTGAGTCATTCTCACGCTTATGTACCCTCGAGGAAGTGGTAATGGCGCTTGTTGAGGTCCTCCGATAAAAGCCGCAAGTGAACATCATCGAGGAAACTACTAGAGAAGACAATAGAAAAACTTGGAACAAGAGAGGTTGGTGAATGCCTTACATGGGAAGATAGACTTACCACAAAAGAAATACTATTAGTACGTCTTACCATCTTGTTTATGGAATATATGATGTTTTTCCATCTTCTTTGGGAATACCGGTGTGTAGAAGGTAATCCAAGAATTGCCAAGTTAAAAACTAACTGACATTCAAAATAAGGATTAACCAAACCATACACTTGCTACAAACCCGGAGAAGGAGTTTTATCTTAAGTCTCGAGTTGTTCAATAAAAAAGATTAAAAAGATATGTTGACAAAGACTACGGAAGATGATTTCTATATAGGCGAAAAATTTCTAAAGTGGGATTCAAGGAGAGAAGAGAGAGGTAAACATGAGAAATTTGTTTTCTTATGGAAAGGACCTTATGTGTTGTATGGTTACGAGAGGTAAAAATGCTTTATTTTTTGAAGGAGTTGGATGGATGGGATATGTCTAAGTGGATACTTGTACGATGAGTAGAATGTTGAAGCATTATTATTCCTCGGAGAATAACAAATAGTTCACTTCTGTTTACTTGCTACTCATTGTATATAACATTGCTGAGTTTTAGATTGGATTGGATGTTTTTTCCTAGTAAATTTGAAGCCTAGAGAGAAGGCCCTAAGCTTTGACGGATAAAGATATCATAGGTATGAATAATTTCGGAAGCTTAGAAAAACGAGTTCCAAGAGCGAGCACGGTCAAAATTTCAAAAAGGCTACTAGTCTCAAAAGTTCTTGACATTTCACTAGGAAATGCCATCCCCATGTGGAGCCACTATTAGGGTCCTATAATATTAGGATTGATAACTTTCTAATTTACTTTGATTAAGTCTTGTAGTATGTACATACTTTGCTTCTTTGCACGAAATTTTTTTCCCATCTTAGAAAAATCAAATAAAAAATGTAAAGAGGGTAAAAGTCCTAAAGAAAGAAAAATAAAAGGACTTGAAAAGAAAAAGATAGATAAAAGAATAGAAAGAAAATGGACTCCAGACGAGAGAGATAAAAAATAAAACATGAAAGTGATGCAAATCCAAATGCCACTACTATTTAATTTCTCTTGCCAAAATAAACATTGTGTGAATCTTGTTACAATGCCACAATCCATGAAGGTTAAATAGCTTAATCTTAACCTCTACATGCTTCCAGAAATTTCATGTTATTAGATAGAGAATAAAGATCTAGCCAATACCGTTTAATGTGACGAATGGAGATGGGCACAGGTAGAGAGAATAAATAAGGAGCTCAATGGCTTAATATGATCCCTTGGACGAAATAAGGATAGAATTAGTTAGTTTGTTGTTTTAAAAAGAAAAATGAACAAGGGTTTGCAAGCTGAAATGCACCCAAGTTAAAATGATGTTAGGGTAGAAAATGGGTAGGCGTGATGTAGTTTTTTACTAATCATGGATAAGCGAGGAAATTGATCGATTCGGTCACTAACTTCCTATTCAAAAAAGTCGTTTCCATTTTTAAAAATACTTCGGCCCCACTATTTTCATTCTTCCCCTTCATTTTTCCTTTTCCCATCATCATTTAGATTTCCTTTCTAAGAAATCCTTTTTCCTAAAGTGATGAAAATTCGTTATACTTAAGGAAAAGTAAAACCCTTTTGATTAATTCTTTTTACCCAAAAACAAAAAAACATTTTATTTCTAAGTTTAAATGTAAAAATATTGTATTGGGACTCTCGACAATTATCCCTTTATTATGTTTTACTCTCGCGTCTTGCGACAAATCAATATTATATCGCATGCCGTTCATGTTGGGGTAAATTTCTTTAGAAAAACATTATATTGGATATATAACTAATGTTAGTGGGTTTTGTACATATGGAATATAAACATTTTTAAGGTATTTTTATTTATTTTTTAGGCCAAATGGGCTTGTTTTTCGAGCAAAAGAAGCGCCGGCAAATGTTGTGTGAGGCATCATTAACATTCAAGCACCATTGGAAACAAGGTTTCGGGTTGGGTTTGGTCGATTGAAAATTTTTCTTGTGTGAATGCGAGCATTTATGAACCTACACGGTGTTGAGCGGCCAAATGCAAGATGCAGGGAGGAGGGATCCTTTGAGCGGCGGCGAAATGCAAGATGTAGGAGGAGGGATCAAAAGAGAAAGGAGGACGGAGCCACTACATTGATGAAACGGACCGCGGGTGAACAACTTTTTCTTTATGGAGGGCATTGCTGCGAGGGCGGGATGGGATGAGCGAACTAGTATTCTGCGAGGAAAGGGTGAGAGAAACCAAAAGCATTGAACCTCTGCATGGCCGCTGCTGTGTTGAAAATTTGATTAGGCATAGTTTTTCAACGGTATATATTCCTGCGTGAGATAACTTATTTGAGTCACAATACTACTGGCGAATTGTGCCATTTCTTTTTGTCTATCTACGAAATATAAACATTCTTTGACATTCTCATTTGAGTGAGTTGGTATTGATTTTTACTTTGCGGTATGAGCTATGGATTACGTGTTTCTTAGTCGATCATCAGCACATAGGTTCTTCATAGCCAACGAGAACCATCTTGAATAGTATGGTTTCTAACAAATCTTCTTCAGGGAACTCGGAAAAAACCTTTTCCTCCTGAAGCCTAGCATTGATGAAATTGCCGACTATCTTCTCGGTCGGGCACTAGCGCTTGAGAGAGGCCACCCATTCAAACACTTTCAAGCACGTCGCCAAGATGGCACTTCACATAGTTAAAAAATTAGAGTGTATGAACAACTTTAATTTATACGGAAAGGTATACGCCATGGAAAAGAAGAAGATCCAAAAGATAAAAAAAGAAATGTCAACAATTTTCTTGCGTACCCTTGAGTGCTCCACAACACGATGTGGATTTCAAGGGTTTCTAGTGAACAATGCGGAACTTATTGAATAAAGTGGGTCGGCTTATAATGGAAAGGGTTAATGTTAAGATGACTAATGAGTGCCGACTCTAATTCATTCATGCTTCATCAAAGCGAGCACAGGCTGAGCTTTATTTTGAGAGCGTCGTTCGACTGGGTCCATGATACCACGATGTACGAGACGATGCGAGCGAGTTCCACCGGCGACATCGCCCAAGTCCCAAGTATGCCAAACTTTGTGGTGGGTTTGAATAGCCATTGTCGGTGATGTCAAAAACCTCCTATTCAATAAGGGAGTTGAGTATCGTTAGGGTTGAAGGGATGGGTGGAAGTGGCAAAACTACCATTTCATTAGCCCCTTGCAACGATCCCAAGAGTCCAAAGGTGAGAACAACTCCCTTGTTTTTAAATACGTCGCTCAAGCTTCCATTTTTTTGCTTCCCTTTTGGTTTTTTTCGAATTGCTTTTTCTTGTTGTGATTATCGAGATTTCTTTCCAAAAGCAATATTGTTTTCCTAGCTTCGTTACACGGTCTCCAAATGTAATGGGCCTTTTGGAGAATTATGTAGGGTATAAGAAATAATTGGAGCGAGCCTATTTTCGGAAACATCGAGGGATGCGCACAACCAGCTACAAAAGAAACTGGGTTTAAAAGGAAATCCGCAGAGACGTTGGTAGATTTTGGATGATGTTTGGTCAAAATGGGATGTATGGAACAATTTTTCTTTGAGCACGAGCGGTTTGTACCAAAATGGTTATCACAACGAGGCAAGATCTCGATATTCCACATACGAGACAACGGTCACATGTATGACATGCCCATGTGTGCAGAAGAAAGTCGATGCCTGTCTCATTGCATTTTAAGGCCTTTGGAAAACCTTCGATTCCAATAAGAAATGACAAAGTTGTTGTTAAACGGGTATGAATATGACATACTATTCAAAATCTCATACCCTAACTGCTTAGTTTCTCTATCCTGGCTTGAATGCTTTGAATCCTATTATACGAGTGTTCAAACTCGGATTGATTTTATGTCCCTTAGATAGATAAATGGTTTGTAGGTCTGCGATCGAAGAGTTAACAACTCCGAGAAATTTTTTTAATGCTCTATGTTGCACGGGAAAGCTTAACATGTTTATCTGCTAAAATATTTTTTGGTTGAAAGCGATGCTGTATGGGTTTACGATTTCACACAGAAAGTGATTGGAAAGCTCTTTGTGCAATAGAAAGCCACAACTTCGGTTGGGAAAAAGTCTAATAAGAGAACTTTCCAAGAGAAGAATCTATGTCGAAACATCACGAGAGAGGATCTTCTCCATTGCTTGGAAAGCAAGTATTGATGTCCTTGATGATGACACAAAGGGCTGCTTGCTATGGACTTGCATTTCCCAAGGGGTTGAAAGTCTGCGTAGATTCGATTGATGGATATTTGGGTATATTCCCATGGAATGGATAAGGAAATATGCTTTTGTGGTCTTGCTTATGAAGACTTGCAAGTCTAAATCTCCTAAATCTCACAAAGCGATTCAAAGGTGAGGAACTTGCTTAGATTTGTTGCCTTCAATAAATTTCTTTGATTGTTTTGTTTTTTCTCATTCTTCATATTTGTATCTCAACTCAATTTTTAAAGTCTTTTATGAGCTTTCGGCTTTGAAAAAAAGTTTGAGCATCGAGAAATCAAGAAGGTAAGATAAATCAATGTGGTAAAGTCGGTAAAGATAAAGTTGCTCTCGAGATCACTGCCTTTGGTTAATAAAAGTTTTGATGTGCTCGGGAGTCTAGGCACATCTCATTTGATTGTGCTAGTGAGCTTTTATTTACTCAACATGATGTGATGCATGATTTAGCCTGTCCATGGGCGTCTGGCTAGCTAGGATAGTGCCATTCATAAGAGAGCTTTTCATGCTTGCTAAAGAGGATGGTATTCCCACAAACTAGTTGGCACTGAGAGCATACATCTCAAAGTTCAATTTGTTTCAATTCATCGAGGTCATCCTGAAACTTATTTTCTTGCCTTTCACTGCATAAGCATTGAATAATTGTTTGTTCAATTTACTAATTTTTCAAATTTAATAAGGAAAGCATTTTTATTAGCATAGAATCTCGACTTTTTGACTTTTTGCATTTCTACGGGACATTACTATAGGTTCGATGGAAGAACAAAGATTGGTCCTCAAAAATAGATTTTACGAGGTGACCTGCGCTTTTGTTCTTTGATGCAATTCAATATTGTCTTCCAACATTTTTACATACCATGCCAAAACTTCGGGTTCTTATCATGTGCAATTACAATTCAAAGCGTGCGATGCTAAAAGGCACATCGGTACTTTTGTTAGTTACCCAACTTCAGTACTGTATTCCTTGAGAAGTTGATGCTACCTCACTCTTTACGAGTACGTGAGATCCTAGGAGAACTTGGAAAATTTCTCTGTGTGCCTTTGTGAGGACTTGGGAAATATGACTCTGTTTGACAAGGGGCAAGTCCTAGAGTTTCCTAAGTTTGTAGAAATTATCTTTGATCAACTGTGCTTGCGAATTTGGAGGAATTTCCGTATGCAGGCATATGCGGGTTTAATTTCGACGTGGAAAGGTTGTTTGTCATATTGGATTGTCTCTTATCCAAAAGTGCACCTAATGACTTGGGAAATTTAAGGTCACTTAGGTTGTTGAAGATTGTCTACACGTCCAAGCTTGTGCAATCGCTTCCTCCTTCCATTTACTGAGACTTTAGCGACTGAGAATTTCTTGATATTTCATCACGTACGGCTCTTTGAAAGGACCTTCTCGTGAGAAATTTGATCAACTATCAAAACTAAAGGTTTTGGACATGAGAGGAAGTGCTTTTGGACTCACTTTGAGACTAGTGTTTTTGTACACAAAGAATGACGGCTAATATTCTCTAGAATTTATGAATAATAAGAGGCCACTTGGGGCGAGATCTCTGTGATTTCTATTGTACCACGATTGAGGTTGATTGTTGAGACATTTCCAAAGAAAATTTACTGTATAAGCTGGCATTTACGTGCTGTCTTGTCTATTTGTGGCAGAGAAATGGAAATTTCAGATTTTGTAACTTGGTCGAGCTGGTCGGCTATAGAAATAACTCACATATATATGTACAAAAGCGGCATTGGAAAAAATGAGTGAAAATTTACGTTTTAAATCTTCATGCAATTTGTTTAGACAACTTTGTATAATTCCTTCTTTTTCCATACTAATATATGTATGTGTATGCCATTGTATGCTGGCTCACGGAGAACATCATCTGTCAATGTCTTTGGAACATAAAGATAAAATGCCTTTTGTTTTTGGGTCAAGCTGTGTGGATGTCCAAAGACACTTAGATCTTTGATGCTCATCGAAAGAAATGGCTTAACATTCATGAGTGAGAGGAGAGGTTCATATGAGCTCGAAAGTGTGATTGATTATTGGTTTATTTTTAAGAAAATGTTCTACACTAGCATGCTTTCTAAAATTTGTTTATATTTTCTCCACATGCGGCTTCGAGGAAACTACACTGAGTATTTATCTGGAGAAAGCGTGTCAAATTTAAAATAACGAAAGACACTTTGGAGGCCATGTTGGGATCTATGTACTGCATAAGAGACCAAGTGTCTAACGTTGTAAGTAGATCTAATTATATCTTGCACCCAATAAATTTTCATAAATTTAGAAGTTCGAACGGAGATTATTCATATTTGTAAAGTGTAGTTTTTTATTGGTCTTATTAACTTAGTTGATTGAATTGTTAATTTGAATCTACTCCATAGTTTTTCACAAGGAGACTACGCCATAACTTGAGGTCTACTTTTACTTAGACTTTTTACAAGACTACTATGTAATGCAATTCCACGTGTTTTTGAGGTGCAACTTCAAGTGGGAAGGCATTGAGGGAAGGGCTTGACAATAATGTGTTTGAATATAGAAAAAGTCGTTAAATGTATTTGGTAGCGGATTTTTGAGACATGAAAAGTGAGAATTCATTACTTAATGAATATTTGGGTGAGTGGGTGATTCAATATGAATGGTTAAGAGGAAAGGAGATAGCAATGTCCCGGAGGCAAAAATACGGTAGTAGAAAATGCTTATTGTAATATCTAATCACATTTGTTCTACTCTTCATACAAAATGGCCTAGAAATAAGTGGTGATGATTTCTTCTTGCCGGAAGTGAGGCCTTTCTATTGTATTCTTACCACATGCATCGTGAGCATGAAGGAGGGGCTAGTTATTTGTGGTGGTTATCCTGAATTGCATGCTCAATATACTTATACAAATTCACATGAATTGAAAGTCTGGGATGTTTTGTGTGCTTTATAAACGCCATGCCATCTGGTCATCACCATCTCTATCTAATCTAAGATAGCTTCTACATGACTCCACTTCACCATGTAAGTGTGTATGGGTGAAAAGTTTGTGCATCTATACCATTTCATATTTATTATGTATTAAAATGTATGAATATGAGCTATCTTGTATGCTAGAATTGTGTACATTTATTAATCTTTAGTATTAGGTCTCATGGTTTCTAATTTCCAATAAAATTATAACATGCTTTCTTCAGCTCTTGAGTACTGTATTAATTTTCTAGTATTAAAGGTCGCATGGTGTCTTATTCCAATAATTGTAAGAGGCCACTTTCATTGTAATAAAAGAGTCTCATGCCACTTAATCAGATTACTTGAGCTTAGAAGTTATGGTTTCTTTCACTGTTTGTATAACTCAAGGGTTTACCCTTCTTTTGTAACTCGTTAGTTGATCAAATACAATTAACAACCTACATTGTGGAGGCTCTTCCTCGATATTATTTGGATGCCTGCTAAAGCATTGTTTTTCACCCAGTATGTCATTTTCTGCTTATATGGAGTTTATTGTTTATTTCTTTATTTCTTCTACTATTATAGTTGCAATAAGAGTGCGGCTGTGTGTGCATACTAAATTGGTTTTACGAGCTACTAGGTTGAGATTTTGGCAAAAAGTAATCAAACTTCGAATGTTAATAAATACGAAAGAAATCACTGAAAAATAATCACTTGGTGATTCTAAATGACATTTTTTGCAGCATGACAACGTGCGAGACTAAGGCGAGGTCGAGAAAATGATAGAAAGACAAAGATGCAAATCCCTAACGATTTTGAAGGTGATTGTTGGAAATGCATTCATGGAATGAGAAAATATCAGAATTAGCCTTTAAAGGTGCATGACACTACTTAAAGAGGAATATAGGTTTAAGCATTTCCCTTTGCCTATAAGGGTTGATGTAGACAAAGGTATACGGAGCTTTCAACATGTTTATAGAGGCAATATCCCAAAATTTTTATGGATGCAATATCCCAAAAATGTCCACGAAAACATCCCTAGGATAAACCTTACAATGTCCAACTCATTTTAATGCTCCGCATTGAAGGCCCTTAGATGGGTAAAGACCTATATTATAGATGCATTCCAATGTTTGTATTTGTGTTATCTTGTTGGGGCTCAACAAAATTTGACGTGAGGGATACCTAATCATGTTTTGTTAGAGTATATGATTGTGCAATTGCATGGTTACAAAAATGATGGGTAATGTAATAAATATATGTTTAAATTCTTACATATATATGTGATACGCAGTGATGGCGAGTAATCCATGTTGAGCATACGTAACTAGTTTTGGTATTCATAATGACATATGTAATCATGATTTTACGTGTTGATGTAAAGAGAAACACAAATTTATTATTGTAAATTCTTGGAGGCATGGGTTTCATGCTCAGAGAGGTATTTCAGGTCGAAGCACCCATTGAGTGCTTCTAGGACTTTTCATTTGGTATACCAGTACGGTTGAGTCATTGTCATGTATGGAAGACTCTTTTGGGCATGTTACATATTGTAAAGAGGAGTTTATTTGAAGTCAAATCTAGAAATCGAAAGACCCTCCCAAGGCTCTCGTCATAGTGCAAAAGAACAAGTGGAAAAGCACTCTGTCGAGATGATACGTCTGCCCTAAAGCTAGCAATTCGACCTAGAGAGAGACCTATATATAAGAAAGACTTCGAGTCTCACTTGAAGGACTTACTCCACGTTAATGACCAAGCCTTAAAAGTATACGGTATGCCTAGGATTTTTATGTGTTGGAGGTTGTCTGTCTAGATGCAAATAAGTCTCAAGTCTATCTGCGTGGCATATGAATAGCTTGTTTTGAAGCTGTTAATAAATTTAATTTTCGAGTCGGTTCTTTGTGTAAGATTTGATTCTTGAGGCGGTGTGGTTGAGCATGGTGATTGATCATTTAATATCCATCTTGATGTCCATCGACACCTTTGGTGACATAAGAGAACCTTGATTTGAAAAATGAGCATTTATAGTAATCTTGTGGGTGAGATAATAATGAGGCTGTCGACAGCGAAGTAATCTATAGGCTAGCGACCTATGTGTGGGTGAGTGACCATGTTTCACATTTGTATACTAATGTTTCAGTGACAACATGACGGATCTTTCTTTTGTCCACGACTAACCTTGGCATATGCACATGCGACAATCTTCTTTGTGACATGGTGACAATGATTCCCTTTTTGTGAACTATCTGTTGAGAGATTCATCTTGAGGTTGTTAAGTATAGTTTGTTACAATAATTATGGCGAAGATTCATCTTGAGGTTGTTGAGTATAGTTGTTATAGTAATTATGGCTACATCTCCAGTGCTTCCAAATGAGCCTTGGAAATTTCTAGTATCATTTTCAAAAGCACATTCTTGTCTTAAGATAGTGAATATTGGGCTTATAAATTCTTCTCCAATCCAGCAAGATAGTGTTGTGACCCCATGAGTTCCTCCAAATGTGAAATCCCATATTTTAAATATGCTTCTTGAAAAACTTGAGGAAAGCTGAGATTTCCTCCCCAGCATGTTGATGTTGGGAAGGTTCATAAAACACTAGCCACATAATACTTACATCTATTTGAACTTGAGGATTCTGTGTACAATGCATGCAAAATCTTTTTTGATAAATCCTGAAAAACAAGAAAATCTAGTGGTAAGAGCTCTTTTAAAGTTACATTACGAGAGGTTAAAAAACCATTAATTCCATCCACATGGGTGGTTTCCAAATGATGTCTTAATAAAATATGCATGGGGCTCTCATTAAAACACTTAAATTAAATAGCAGACGAAGAGAACAATATTTTTTTCATTAAAGCAAAGGGGAGGGTCTCATAACTCTCCATCCTCACCTTGCCTTTTTCTTCTCTCGTTATAACTCTTGGCTGTAACTTTTGTTTTTCCACCTTAATAAGACACTAGCTTGAGTAGATAGAGATTTGGCAGATTGGATTTTGAGCAAAGAAAAGCTTTCAAAGAGAAGAGGGTCTAGACTTGTGATTGAACACCTGGCTTCGGTGCAAACATATTCATGAGAGTTTGATTAATTGATTTTTCATCATCATATGAGATCAATTTTATATGTCATTTTATAGACATGAACATAATCAAATGTCCTAAAACATGGTTGATCTTTGTGTGCCTTAGACCATTAAATGCCACAAATCATAGTGAGATGTGCTTGAAGTGGTGGATAGAGTAATCACATTGTGGGAATACTAATATGCATCTCTTATGTATATCACAAGAAGAAAGGTGAATTATAGAATGCATGTGGGGTCATAAGAGAGGCATCATGTCCGTATGTTGAGGGTATAAATATAAATGGGTGTAAAAAATGTTAATGAGAAAAACGAGATACCCACAATATCTAGTGAAAGTAGGGGTTTTTTAAATTGAGAGAAAATGCAATGGGTTAGTATTGGTAGGGGGTTAAATAAAGTGATTTTTAGAGGTATTTTCCAATATGTAGTCAAATAAAGGGTATTTTTTAGTATGCCACGAACACACATGTTTATGCCATGAGGTTAATTGAGTGACGCCTCGGTGGTTTTACATTGAGACTCCAGTTTATTTTCCTCCCTCACCGCACTTCATTACTAATATTAACACTTATATATTAAATCCGTATTTCACCTTTACCCCGTATTATATTAAATTCATTTTGTTAACTTATCACTCGCCCATATTTTTACTTTTAACCTATGGTTTGTTTTCCCACGTGATATATATTCTCGCTCCCATAGGTTAAAACTATTCCTATTATATATTAACCCACTGCTAATGCAGCGGTTCCATTTATACATATTTCATTTGTTAAAATGTTAACGCCTATGTTAAAATTATATCCATTATCATATGTTAAATAAACACACTACACCCACCAACTCATGTGCCATATTTAAAATATATATATAAACCTGTGTTTTAATATATGATCCATATCCCGTACGCAAAGAAATCTCGGGCACACCTTTCCAACCACTTGCAGCTTCATCGTAAGATCTCGGCCATTTGCTCCCTATCCTACTAGGTCTAACCGCTAGTACAAAATGGCTAATCGGTTACTAAAAAAAGTGACTAAAATTTGCATATAAACGACTATTTTTCGAGTCATTGAGCAATAGTAGATAATTTACAATATCTTATAACGCGACCAACTTTTAGTACGTTTTTTTAGCAGTAGTCATTAATTTGTTATCTCAATTTTGTTGTCTAGTTTAGCATATTTGGTCATTAATTTAGTCATTGATTTGGTCATTAAAATTGTTATTGATTTGGTCATTGATTTAATCTTTGATTTAATCATTAATTGTCACGATTAATGACTAAATATGTAAATTATATGATCTCGAGAAAACCAATTAATGACCAAAAATGTTGGTTATGTTATAAGATACTGTAAATTAGCTACTAATAGTACATATGTAACGCAAATTTTAGTCATCGTTTTAGAAACCAATTAATGGCGAAGGAAAATATGACTAAATTTTAGTCTTGTTGCAGAGATATTGTAAATTAGCTACTAATAGTCGTATATATGCAAAATTTAGGCGTCATTTGTAGTCACAAAATTATCATTTGCGGTAGTCCATTTATTCATTATATAAATGACTAATTGTAGGTTATCATTCATTTTTCATTTTACTTTCATTATTAATCATTATAAATGACTAATTTTGTAGTATATTCATTTTGTTGTGTTCATCATTAATCGATATAAACTATTAATTTAGTAGTTTTAAATTGATTTTTGTGTTCGTGTTAAAGTCGACATAAATTAATTTGTATGATTTTAAAAATGTCATACAATGTGCATGTTCATCTAATATGAAAACACAAAGTCACATATTTTAATTACGATACTTAAACAATATCAAGTAAAACTATAAATAATTTCAACACATAAGTTATATTATATGAAATGTTAAAAGTATTACAATATGATTTTCCAACCTTAATATTGGTTGGACTACAATTTACACATGAAATGATGTCTCATCACTTCAAACATTATCGTTGTGTTTTCAAGGCATTGCGAGTGAATTCACCGACTGCGAAGACTTGACCATCGGTCTTTTATATGCGTGTCTTGTGTGAGGATATCGGCTCTAAGAGTATCCACTAGAAGCGAGTTCTCCTCTCTCTCTCTTTTTGCATTTGCTGCTCCAATGTGTTCTCCCCTATTTTTTCAATTCATGCTTCTTACCATCAATATCGAGTTCATTCTGCGAAAACAAAAAAAGACACAGTGCGAAAGTGTAAAAAACATGAAAGACAATGAACACTAGAATATAAACTAAATTGAGACTATAAATAATTTATACAGCATGTACACCTCAACGTGTGCGATATGTCAAAGCCATTTTCTCCATACAAGTAAGAAACTCGAACAAAGTGCTCTTCATTGGGGCAATAATTGCCACTGTGTGTGGCTAGATAATGCCAGCATAAACAAAGCAAATAAAATTTCACCATATATAAAGAAAAGAACACCTTAGTGACTTGGTGTTCAACTTTCGAGGAAAGCTTAGGAACAATCATGTCAACTAAGTTATATGCTAAAAATATCAAGTTGTAGATAACTTGTGAAAATAAATAATTTGAGATGTGATGTTTAATCCTTGTCATTTTATTCACAACAACATTTCATTTTCTAACGCATGAACTTGGTACGAGTATATAAACAACTTGTATACTTTCAAAGAACAACATGAAAGTAGCTTGTTTTGATAGTCATGAAAATATTTTAACACAAAATAGCTATAAGGAGGTCTGATAAATATAGTGTAATACTAATTTCATCTTCAAGCTTTGGTTGTTGTTTAAATGGACATGGTACTAATTATTTTCAATTTCATAGTTAAAAGACAAAAACAAAATCCAAAAGAAACATCCAAAAATACGATCAAACAATAAAGAGAGGATGTCATGGAATGGAAATTGCAATTATAAAGATTTGTTTACCTATCCACCAATGTCATGTCTTGGCGTTCCTAAAGCGTTGCTTGCCCGAAAATAACCATAAGGTGAAATAATCAAAACATTAAAAACCACTCCCAGAATTCCTCACTAGAAACATTTCCAAAGTTGATGGCTTAGGTGTCTAAGCGATCTCTAACAATGAATGAACCATATCCAAAGACGTGATATGCGTACGTCTCGCCATCCTTTTTCCAATCACTTTTCACTGCAACTTGCCCACCACGAGTCGAGGAACGATCAAAACAAAAGAAATTGATATTTGTTTTTATCTTATATCTATAAAATTTGAAAAATTTGTTTCATGAACATATTAATTCATATTTAAAGCCTTTCACGACATATGAGAAAGTATCCGATCAAATAGGACGCCGAAGAAAAAATCTACCCCAATGGCGTCCTTAAACAATTTCTACAATATCGGCCTTTTTCTTGTTGTGATATCTTGGGTAGAAAAAATAACATATCTACAAAAGAAAAATGCATATGTTGCTTATGGTCAAACTTTGTATATGGTGTATTCTTAGCGAGTAAGATGTTCCTCCACCTTTAGCGAAAGTGAATTGTAGCTTGGTTAAACTTCTGTATCCATTTCATTAAGCATAAATTTCTGCAAGATAAATGTCACACATTATTCTTTCCCGTTTCTCAACATGCTACATATGATAAATTTAAAGTCACATAAAACCAAGAACAAACCCTTTGTCTAACCAAAACAAACAGACAATGTCTACAATAAAAGCTTTCATTATAATATTAGAAAATGAAAAGAGAGTGGACCATTTTTTGTTTGACTTTGCCTATTTTTGTTATGAAAGTGCTACGTGTGCAAGAACCAAAAATGTGAGGAAGTCGTAAATGTGAGAGAGATGTGTTGACCTAATTTGTAGACTTCTTCAAAATGATGTGAATGAATGCCATTTTCGGATGTGGTAAAATCTCATAATAATAAATGGCATGTGTTATAATAAATTACATTGCAATGGCTACCATGGGCCTCCACGGGTTATAGGTCCTCGAGTTTGTTAATCTTGATGATGAAAGAGGGGATGGCAAACGTAAGTGTGGGTGGTGGGGTTTGTATGGTGGATATCTTTCAAACCTGAGGTGCGTCATCTCGGTGAACCCTGGGATTCGACATAGTAAACATGAATGCTTTGGTCTTCACCCATTTCATTCCATCATACTTTGTCAAGACTCAGAGAGGACATAATGGTCCTTGACTTATAATAGGGTTTCTTTTGAGGTTGTAAATAAAAGCTTATATCCAAATCAAATGGATTTTTGGGCTCCAAAGATATAGTGATAATTTAAATGATAACAATTATATGTTTTCGAGATTCAAATGTAGGGATACATTTTCGTGGATTTTACTAATAAATAGAATGAGAGAAATAATCCATGATGAGAATCTGCTGGTAATTGTGATTAGGGAAAATACTCGGAGATAATAAGACTATTTAGTTTGAAATCAAAGATGAAAGTGTTGATTCTTGTAGCTCCTCGGTTGTTGGTAGTTTTTAAAGGTAGGAAATTACGAGGTTCTTCAAGGGTGGTGTCCTTTAGCATGTTTTCATCTACCTTGGTCATATCACCCAAAATAAACATAATCAACAAAGAGTAAATATTTCGAGTTTAGGGCAAATCCTATTTGTATAGTTGTCAAAGCTTATAGCTCTGCTGTGTAACTTTGCTGGTGAGACCACCTACTCTACGGTGAAAAAATGGCAAAGGAGCCAGTGACATTGCCTACCCATGGTCTCCGCTTTGCAGGCATGATAGAATAATGAGTGAGCCATTAATTAGGAGTACAAATATGTGAGGAAAAGACAATTCATTATCTGGTTAACCAATTTTCTCATTGAACCCTATGTGGATGAGTAGCCACTAAATAAAGCAGTTTTCTCTTTATCATGTGCCTTGGAAAAGACAAACTAAAATTTCTTGTAATTTTGGTTTCCATGTTATAAATTCCTGTCTATGGGCAACTCCGTGTCCGTAATGGATTTGTTTCCCGGAAAGGATGCAAAATTGTTCTAATGACTTGTGGAATCGGCTGTGAGTGGATTTTGAACCTGCATGCCAAGGAACTACTAGGGAGCCTTGGGCGCCTCAACGATAGCATCCTCCAGAAGTGAGAAAATAGGACGAGTCCCAACCTAGAAACTTCAAGAAATATATATAGTTATAGCTCATAATTGAAAATGACCATAGATTGTAGTAGTCCTTAAATAAATTCAAGCTTGAATAAGAACAAACACAAAATTTCACATTACCCTTCGGTAAGATGTCCTTGATTTAGCAGAGAAAGATTGCGACTTGAATAAATGTGTAAAGTAGATTCCCTAGAAGATCAATTTCAACATCTTTCCTGAAAAAAGAATCTAATATCCAAAGCAAAACCATAGTTGAATGGAAACAGTGGTGCTTTTTAAAGGTCATCTACACAAAAAGTTGCCTCCTTCAAATCTCTCACAATGGATGGTGTGTCATGCAAAATTAAGAAAAAGTCGGAAAGCTTGTCGAATTCTCTAAAAGACTTAATGAAAAAAGCATCGAAGCTTTGTAAAGGAATACTTTGTAATATTCTTTTGATTTCCATTTCAACCTTTTTTCCTGAAGTTGAACCTCGATGAGTTGTGAACTCAAAGTTCTTTGAGGAAGAATGTTCTTACAGGTTCAAATTCGAAGCATTTGAAATCTTCCCACCTCTGTCACCTTACGAGTGTGAGTTACTTAAACTCTCTTGTGTCATTATCCAAAAAATTTCTTTCCTAGACACGTGATTTTTCAAATAAAAGGCTTTTATGCGAGCATAAGTCCAACGTCAAAATTTCATCTCTCATACCAGGCGGCATTCGGTCGGAAGCGCAGCCTAAAATCGGACCTTTGCACACAATGTTCGTACGGCCACTCGGGATTTGAATGAGGTGGAGATGTACTGCTAGAAAGCACTCTTGGCATATGGGAGAAAGGTTGAGCCCTCCCGCTTATTCCCTGCCAGGGCCTCTCCTTAGGAACAAAGATTCAAAAGTGGCCATCATCAAAAGCTGCATGTGCATTGAAGGGCTTGGCATGTTAGACTAATTTTAAAATTGACCTACCCATAATTCGAGCATCTTGGTAAATGGTGCAGATCCATGGTCACGTGGTCCCATATGGGGTTGTGGCCCTTTAATCACCCATATGTGGAAGTGAGCACAGCCACCATTACTGCCATGTAAGGTGCGCATCACAAGTCCTCTCCCATGATCAAGTGTTGTCACAAGGTCCTGCGACACCGAATGTCCCATGTTTCGTACCTCGAGAGCGGCCTCCTGTCCTTGTAGTTCTTACCCCAACATCTCGATGCTCTTCCTCTATTTTCTTGGGGCCCTCAACTTTCTTCCTTTGTTGCCATCATTCACTCCTCGG
Organism: Pinus albicaulis; assembly: GCA_034641835.2. Taxonomy (NCBI): domain Eukaryota; kingdom Viridiplantae; phylum Streptophyta; class Pinopsida; order Pinales; family Pinaceae; genus Pinus; species Pinus albicaulis. Next base: position 57,173 of record JAXQQM020076650.1, on the reverse strand, counting down.
ATCAATTAGATCCTTCCAACATAGACACCTTAGACTAGAGGAATCCCTTGGTTATTTGGACATTTTTGTCATCTTATCAAAGTAAGCATCAATATGTTCCTCGCCCGTCGAATGGTCAATCATGTGACCAATAGTGCTCATCGGTTGCACTGAGCTTCAACATTCCTCCTACTGGATGTTGGAAATTCACCCAATTAATTTCTTGATGCATGTGCATGTAATTCTTTCAATCAACATACTTTCTTTATAAATCTCACCAATAAACCTTATGTTTTCCTAGCGATTCGCGTCGTGTTGCAACCTTCTTCTCCCATCGTTCTTCTGCCGAAGGCTTTTTTCACCATGCTCTTTTGTTTTTCTCGGCCCTCGACCTCTTCTCTTTCATCTTTTTCAAATTCTTCTTCGACATTTGTTCAAAGAGAACTAAACTTGAAAACAACCTTCTCATTATCTTCATAAAATTTTGGTACTCTTGCGCCAAGATGAGAAATTCAATTTTGCACTTGCATTTCACAAAAAGCGACTCCATCAAGGCTTTGTACGAAATATTTCTGAATATTATACCATGAATACACGGTGCAAATTCAATTTTCACTTCTTTGACCTATTCAAAAAGTCCTCAGAGATTATGGGGTGTTAATTTATTACGGATGGATTTAATTTGTCTTTGTTTCAATTGAGTCCTCATCGGAAACCTTGCGATTCATATCGGTTATCTGATATACTGAACTATGAAAGAAAGGCTTTGGAAGAGGAATCAAACCCTTCTTACAACGTTTCTGTTGAAAGCCTCGAAAAATTGTCTGCTTCAAACATTGGATAACCACCGGTCGGGACCTTAAGACAACTCTTTTTCCGTTTGAGATGCGCTCCATGTGGTTTATAGGACCGGTTTCATTTTAGTAATTTGAATGGGTTGGTATTAGGAGACGATTGGATGGAGGAAAATAAAGACTGAAATGAGCGAAATGAAAATATTAACTAATCTAATTTAAATATTTCTGATAAATAAATTCTAAAACTATCATGTATCATATGTGAATACAACTTAAATTTATTTTCAATTGAACGATAACCATAAAAAATGTATTATAGCTTAATTGAAATGTGCGGCAACAAATAAAAATAACTACCATGTTTAAGAATTTAAATAGAGTTATGTATTTCGTGTGTATTCATCATTATTGTATCATTTACATACACTTATGAAGAGATAAATATTTCTAATATATTCAAAAATGATGTATATAAAGAAATATTGTATGACAGTACATATAAAGCGATAACAAATTTTAAAGAAAAGTATCCATATGACAAAATAAATTAAGAAGTGAATAGATAGAAATACCGTATCACATAATTGATACTTTCGAAATGAAAATACGATACTCTAATCTAGCAATTCCAATGCTAAAAATCAAATCCAAGGTACGAAATACGAAACTCTTTAAAATAATTCCGCACGGAAATCACCGGATGTGATTTCGCTTTTATAAAAAGAACTGTAAGAGTGGCTGGAGTACGAAATGTAATCTCCAAGTCAAAAATATTACAAATTAAGGACCCCTTTATAAATGCATGAAAGGGGTTTAAATAGGTACCTAACAAAATAAAATAACACTAAAATTGTTCTCTGCAATCTATCTAAAAGTAAAAATATCTAAAAAGCGAAATGCGAGGGTACAGTTGGTAGGCTACAGGCTCATTGATCATTAGTGGATGTGCGAAGGTGGAAAATATTGAGCATATCTTGTGGACTCGTTGGCCGACTCATTTTTGAGATGTAAAGCGCGGAAGTGTATGTGGCATCGAGAGAAATTCACGGAAGGATACATTGAATAGCGTCCGAAAAAGGGATGATGATGGCCATTTGTTGGCTATGTGGCTTGATCAGATAAGACCACATATTGTCCCATGAAAATTCCTTGAAGTTTGCATGATCTGTTGATTTTTATTGATTATATCTTCCTTCCTGGAATCGGCTACTTTTACTTTGAGTGATTCGCTCGGGAGTGTAATGCGGGAATCAAATTGGTAGAGTACTGAGTGTATCATTAATCAATTTGTGTTGCATTATTCATTAAACCTTTAGCCCTGTGATGTGGCTACTTTCTGGTTTCATCAAGCTTTGTTGTTCCCATTCCATAAATAAAATTTCGCTTGTGTACTTTTCTTCAATTCTAGGAAGATTAGCTTTGCTCTTCTGTTTTGTGTCCCACCCTTGTGAGAAAGGAACTTCAAAATTTTGTCCTCGAAACTTTGATTATCTGTGTAGATGATGTTACTTCACACAAAGGCTCAACTTGTGTTAGCTTTGTAGACAAAATTCATTTAAGCTGTTGAGATAGCGGTTGTGTTGTTCAAAAAGCTTCGATTGTAGAGATGCGAGCTAACGTGGGATATTCTTTGAACTTGTCCAATTTAGATTTGAACCTTTTTCTGCTACGACCTTTGCATTATCGCTCATTACACTGTAAAAGATTTTGTGATTTTTCTACTTCTTGAGTCACGTTGCTATTGCTTGCCCGGGGCTTGTTCATAAATCTTTTTCTTTTCAAGGTTGAGTTGCTCTTATAGTTTCTTAGCTGCGAATTCTATACTTCGCTGTAACCTACGTTCTAACGAGGCTTGGGTCTTTTCTTGATTACACATCTTTGTTCTTCCAAAATTGCAATTTGCATATCCTTTTGTTTTGCGTGTGACGACACTTCAGCAGCTTGTCTATAGTAGCAAACACTATAAGCACCGACATACTAAGATAATTTGGTGAGATCCTCGGATGGATCACCTCAACATTTATAAACAATATTTGGCAGTTCCTTGTGATGCTAAAAAGGTATCTTAATCTGTTCTCCTCCTTTTCCTTTGTTTTCTTACACAACCCTATGTTTGCCCATTGAATATGTCTAAAGGAGGGATTTCCTCTATTTTAAGCATGATTTCTCCAATGGGGTTTTCATGAATGATTTCCATGTCTTGATCTTTGGGATCATCAACAGGAAGTATTTTGCGGTCTGCTCTGGCAGAGAAGGTGTTGATATTGATTTAGCGGATGAGGAGAAACAATCGGATCGGTATCTACTTGTCTTTCAAGTTGAGAACTAACATTTGTATCAATTTTGGGTGTATGTTCGGTGTTTGTGCTTTCTTTTTCAATAGGTACATAGGGCATCAATACCGTGTTCCCTTTTTCATGTCGATCTAAAAGCATGTATCTTTTTGGGCGGTTGTTCTGTTTTAGACGGTGTCGGCTTTGTTGTTGTCATCCTTTTTCCCTATAATAGGATCATTTCCTTTTATTTCTTTACCGAAGTACTTTCACTGCTTTTTTGTGATGCTTTCTCTGTGTGGGAGCTCTTAAGCGATCAAGAGGCACTTTTAAGTAACCTCGGCTCCTATACAACAAAAACTTTTTCAAGTCCTACGCAACTTGGACTTGGCTGAATCAAAGACTTGGGATATATCATCCATGGAAACAAATAAATCATCAAAAAATATGTGGTTCATGTTCAAAACGGGACAATCGAAACAGTAGTAAATAATGCGCCACTTTCCTTGGGTAGTATTGTCTTCCGAAAATTGTTGAAAACTTAAGATGAGAAATCTTACCGACTTCTTTCTCGAGCATGAGCAAAACTATTAAGAGTATAGTCACCACACTTAAAAAGGGAAGGTAGGCCACATAAGCTTTTTATTGCTTTTCAAAAATTCTAGACATTCATCAAAGCTGGTAGTTGATAGGAAATCTCTGAGCTAACGGCTTATGCGGGACATATAGAGGAAGGATATGTGGCTGAAAAATACTCCCAAAATTCACGATATAAGTGAAATTTTCTTCTCCAAACCAATCCCAAATAGATGAAAAAATCGAGTCTTGGCTTTGTTGGAAATTCTAGGAAGAAATGACCAAAAAATGAGTACAGTAGATTGGAATTAGAAAACAAATACGAGACTCTATAAACATGAAGTTTGAAATTTTCTTTCCATAAGAAATTGGGATACACATGAATAAGGATAGGTTCTTTTGGATTCCATCTCCAACATAGCATGGGGAACTGGAATTGAAACGGGAGGGCGTCCAAAATATAGGCACAAAAATGAAAAAGGGAGTGGAATTCCTTGAATTCTTATCTTTTCTCTATTCTAGAATTAGATTGGCTATCTTATACGATAAAATAACGACCCAATCCATAACTTCCGAACTAATAGCGGAGAATGAGATTAATGGGACCATTTGAATAGAAAAATCTAACGAGGTTATCATTTCCGAACAACCTGCACATCATCGGCTGCGGCATAACAATATGGAGATGCGAGAGACTCCATAGAGTACATGCACGATACCCTCCACCTATGTTTCTCGGGGTTGTTCCTCCATTCTACGATTGGCTCTACCTGGTTTGGATATTCTGCTGACATGTTCCTTGAGGAGTTCTCTTGTTATAAATCTTTTTTAAGTTAGGAAGATGATACATTACTTTAATGTATTTTTGCCACTGAATGACCCGAACAACGATCCGAAGCAGAAACAAAAGTCCTGTCTTGAATGGTCACATTGTCGATAACCCATGCGATAACATCATAGTAAGGAAAAATATTCGCACAGGTAGCAACTCGATGTAAAATGGATTTTCCAACATGCGAGTTGGGTTTTAGAGTCGGAATACGAATCTTCTTTATCGGAAAGCGATTTGCCGTAGGTACAATAACCTAGGTTTCTCTTTCTTAAAGCAAACGTATATATTCTCCCATGTCATCTTCCCCGGTCCTTGACGAAGGTGTTTGTGACTAGTTTGAACCATCATGGTTTCTCCTTGGGAGGCATGTTTAACACGAGAGCTTTTTGCAACAAAAGCGACTTTAGACTTCCTCGCTTCTCTTTGACATTTCGATTAATAGGGTAAATTCTCTTTGGTTCGGCGAATGAAAGGATTCGAACTTTTGTTTTGCAATTCAAATGAGTGCTTTGAAATTTGAAATAAAAACACAATAATGAGAAACGACCACACAAAGATTTGTTTATTTAATTACCATTTAATCTCTAGTATTTTCAAAATAAATGTTCTCGAAAGGGTCACATTTTACTTATTAAAACAAAATAACCCATGATCTTCCTCTTGATTTTCAATTAATATTGTCGTACAATCGAGATCGGCACATCATTGTAATAAATATTAATATTCACCTTTGTTCCTTTGCGATGCGATGAATAAATATAAGGCGAAATAATAATCGCATCACAAGTCTTCAATGGTGTGTGAATAATTCAACATAATTCATTGCGATCTTACGATTCGACAATCGCATCGTAAATATGTTTGAAATGGAATACAATAATGCTTTTTAAGTGAATCCGTCGCATCGGAAGATTTTGCAATGGAATGGTATTTATAATACTATCTGCGAAACGCGATTGCGATTTGAGTTCAATCGCATCGACTTTTTAAATGAAAGGAATACAATGTTTTAATTCTTTTCAGAAATTCGATTGCGATAAATCGCATCGCATCGTTTATAAAATGAAAAAGTGCAAGACTTAAGATAATTCCGAAATGCGATTTGCGATTGAGTGACGATCGCATCGGAACTTTCTCAAAGCAATAACAACTCTTTTAAAAGAACTTCTTGAAATTTCCAATTTACGATTTGCTATTAATTTTTAACATATTTCTAAGTGTAAAATTTTTCTAAATATGTCCAAAATATGTTAAAATGTCTTTTAACTCATTGGATCGGAAAGTTTCTAAAACTTGAATACTTTGTGAATGAAATGTGATATACATGTTTTATCTATGGAAAAGATATAAAAAGAGGACCTATTTTTAAATGGGATTTATTCTAAAATTTTTGAAAATGGGGAGGGTTGTTGTGCGGTACAACAATTGGCGATTCTTGGAAGAAACGAGTTTATCTGCAGAAAAAAATGAAATAGATATTTTTATTTCTAGTGAAAGTAAAAATTTCTAAAGATAATGAAAACTTTTCTTAAAATAATTTAAATAAAATCTAACTATGAAAAAAGAATAAAAATCACTTACAATTTCTTTCTAATTCTCCAAGAATAAAAACATTTTTGGGTTATCTCAAGCTTTGATTGGTTTATAATAAAGTAAGAAGGAGATTTTCTCAAGTTTAGCTTATATAATATACTCTTTTGTCACGGGTATTGCCTACTGCTTTCGCATGACAAACGTCATAGTCTTGTGAGGGTTACCTTTTAACCATTAACTACTCATTGTCCCATCCAATTAAGATTATGACTCTTTAAAAATAAATTCATAAGACATATTTTTTCATATTTTTGTTTTTTATTTATTTTTCCTTAATTTAAGAAACCATTGTTCTAGTTTGATAGCCGATTAGTAACAATGTCATTCACTAGTTGTAATTTAAAGCGTGAACAAGCTAGCTCGTGATGAGACTCCTTGTCTTAATTTATAAGCCATTACCTATTTTGGTATGCGATATTGGTAATGTCGGTCGGTACTTCCTATGATCATGGTAAGCAGGGCTCGTGATGAGACCTCTTATCTCTAAATTTGGTCATATAATTTCTTTAGAATTACATTCTAAAAAATCACAATCGAAATGGATGGGGTGACATAGTTGTATCCTTAAGAATAAATGGATGACAATTTTCGAGTTTTTCTTTGTTTGCCAAAGCTTGAAAAAGTATTTACTTTTTAAAGATAACCTTTTCGCTTTGCTTAATAAACTTATAATGATTTTACATTTTACCTTGAAGTTTCAAAATATCATGAAAATGTTTTTAAATAAATTTTCAAAGTTTAACATTTTATTTTAAACTATATAAAAAATTATAATCAATTCCCTAGAAATTCTTATCTACTTAAAATAAGTATTTATAACATTCTTACTAAGACAATTTTCTAATAGTAAAAAGTCAATCAAAGAGCTAGTAACAAACTTTATTTTACAAAAAACAAAATGAAAATTACGAGAAAGGAATGTGTACAAGTAAGAAGGGTTACCTCCTTATGAAAAGAATTTCTTTAAGACAAACAATTTACATGGGAAAGATACTCTCTTTCTGTTAAATCTTGAAGTATGAATGTATATGAGCCTATCTTTTCAGCAATCTGAAATGGTCAAGCCACATCTTTTGGAATTTGGTATGCTTACCTTTTTTCCTCATGTGCTTTATCCCATTTCGGAACAAGATCATAATTGACAAATTTTTTTGAGCCGAGTGGAATTTGAATCAAAAGAGGATTTGACAAAGGTGTGTTGATGTTTTCATGAACAATTCTTGCTTTCTCTCTTTCCTCTTCTAATTTTAGGATTTGATCAAATCTCAATTGAATGGATAGGAAACATTTTCTTCAATAAATTGAACCGGGGCCAATGATGGAAGAGCTAGATTTGATGGCATTACGACTTCTTTACCATAAACTAAATTGAAAGGTGAAGTTCCAATAGAAGCTTTAAGAGTAATACGATCAACCCATAATGCAAAAATTAAAGACTTGTGCCAATTCTTTTGGCTTTGATCAATAGTCCCTTTAATGATTTTGGGGAGATTTTTATTAATGGATTCAACTATAACCATTACCTTGTGGATAATAGTTGGTTGAATATTTCAATTTAAAAACCTCTTTTAATAGCAAATTCCATTATCTATTACCGGAAAAATAAGATGCATTGTCAAATACTAGAGCGTTAGGTACACCAAACTTTGGTAATGATGGGGCCCGATCGATGAAATCAATAATTGCATCGAGTTGGCTACCTTTAGAGGAAATTGCTTCTACCCATTTTGTGAAGTAATGTTTGTTCTTTGTGAGAATGTACTTGTCTTGTTTAGAAGAATGAGGAAATTATCTCACCAATAATATCAAGCATTACTCAAATGGTTGTTCAATGTTCTTGGTTGTAGAGGAAAAGATGGCTTCCCTCTTGCCTTCGCTGGCGATTTGGAAAATCTTGCATTTTCTCACATAATCGTGAGAATCTTTAAAAAAGGTGAGCCAATAATATCCGACATGGATGATTTTGTGAGGCTGTATTTATCGCTTTGCAAAATGACTATTGGTCCATCATGTAATTTCTGCCAAAACCTTCTTTTGGCCGGTCTTTCGAGACATCTTAGTAAGATTGAATCATAATTTTTTTTGAATATCACATCATCAATGATTTCATATTTAGTAGCCTTCAATATTAAAGCATGTTTATTCTTATGAAATTTGAGATTAGAAAGGAGCATGCCCATTTTTCAAATAAAAATATCGAGATCGACGCATATTGAGATTCAAAATTTGTAATACTATGCGACTTACTTGAATAGCATTTTACCGGATCTTGATTTTACGGTATATTATGAGGCTCCTTTTGCTAATAATCTCGAGCCTTGTCCCCTAAAAATCTTCTTTGGTTTAATGTCAATATCATATTCTTGCAAGGTTGTTACCTAATTAGCCCTCCTACTTCTCTTTGAATTAGTATTTGTCTTATTGTTGAAAAAGGAACAATTACTTTTGTGTGTGTTTTTAAGAGAAAAAGGCCTGAAATACTTGATTGACTTAAATATAGCGGGTAGCTTGTTTTTCAACATCGAATAATTCAGCTCGACTCGCTACCGATTCGAGCTAAAAAGTGAAATAGGGTGCTTCAATTTTTTTGATCATTGAAAACATTTGTGTTAAAAGCAGCGACATAAAAGTTTCGAGTTGCCAAAGTATACATGATAAAATCATTGGAAAAATTGAGAGTATTCAGTACGAGTGCATCAATGATTGCCTTCTTGATTGCATTGAAAGCTTCTTTTCTTTATGACCCCATTTTTATATATAGTGTTTTCTAATCATAATGCTGCATAGGCAAAAGCAATTAAAGAAAAATCTGGAATGAATCTTTTTACAAAATTAATCGACCTAGAAATGATTGCATGGACTTTTTGTTGTGAGGTAAAGAAATATAAATTTCTTTTAACTTTCTGTCGGGATCTATATATAGACCATATTTTGACACAACACTAAGAGTTTTCCTTGATCAAGAGCAAAGAAGGATTTCTTTGGGTTTAATAAATACAAATCTTTTACATCTTTCAAAAATTTGTTTTAGATCTTGAAGATGATTGGATCTCTTCTTTGAATAAACTATTATGTCATCAAGATAAATGACAAATCGATCTATTAATCGGACCCTTAAATTCTATGTCCATGGCTCTCTAGAAAGTAGCTCACCGCATTCACTAAACCAAAAGGCATTTTACGATAAGCGTAGGGTTCCCCATTTGGTTCTAAAAGTGGTTTTTCAACATATCATACGGATGTACTAGAATTTGATTATATCACGAAAATCCATCAAGGAAGGACATAGGGTTCAGAAGCAAGGCTCCCTTTGGAGGATTTGTTCCATAGTTGGCAATGGGAAATTGTCTTTTTGACAGCATGTGTTTAAATTCCTGAAATCAATGCGGATTCTAATATCGCCATTTCTTTTCTTCTGACGGTGTACCATGTTGGAAACCCAATTAGAATGCCTTACGGAAAAATGATTTTGGCTTTCGAAGTTTGTTGGAGATTACGTTTTGATTTGATCTTCAAGATTTGGATGAATTTTCTGTCAATTACCATTTGCCACCAGGGTTTAACATCGAGATAACATTGGAATTGTGTGTTGAATTATTGAGTATCATAAGTCTTTAAATCATCATAATTCCATGCGTAAGAACACGTTTTGTATTTTACTGGAAATTTTAATGAAAGTTGATCGTTCTTTACGAAGTTAAATTGAGACCTAGATTAACGTTACGAGGTTTAGAATCGAGAACCAAGATTGACTAATTCAAATTTTAAAGTTGAACTTTGAATTTTTGGAATTAGTAACTTTCTTAGAATATGTCTTTAATATCATAAAGATATTCTGCTTGACAACGATTTGGGAATCGGATTTTTCATTATTTCTTGAAGTAATTTGCATATCATGATCATCTTCATCAATAATTTGTTCATCATATGATTTTTCTGATTTAAAGAAATTCAAAATATCTTGATCATGGTAGAATACTCTCCAATTGGTCACATTATACGGGGACGGGATGGACGAAAAATCAACTCTGCGAAAATCTATCAGTGTAATCTTAGACGGGGAAGGAGTTTAGATGCAACATTAGCTAACAAGTCGGTACGATGTGTTTTGATTCACAGGGAATAGAAGAAATATTAAATGCTAGAAATTGAGTGGTAAGGTCTTGTACCAAGGTTTGATAGTGTTTAAGATGTCACGAAAGACAATGGATAGTATTCCTCACTTGTCTTATGACAATTTCGAATCTCCTAAAATTTAGGGTATTTTACATTTAACCCTATGGCCTTATAAAGCCCCTTGAATCAAGGCTTCATATTCAACAACATTATTAGTACACTCAAATTCTAATCTACATGATAACATAGTTTTTTCTCTTTTTGGATCAATTGTGATGCATCCCGCTCCAGCTCCATCATTAGATTTGATCCCATCAAAATATAATGACCAAAATAAATTCTTATCTATGGGTTTTCTACAAAAGAATCGAAATATTTACAATTGGAAGAATCGGGATTGGGAAAAATTTTCAATTTGAAAACAAAAGTATTTACGAGAGAATGGTGATTGTGGTGTAGTAAAATTTCCAAGAAAAGAGACTCGGCAGAATAACCTCCAAGAATATTATTGTTGAAAGCTACGAGTTCATTTGGTTGCTCGAATTCGATCACGGTGTGCGTCATATGTTTCTCTCGTTAAACTTTGATTTGATTAGGGTTTCCCTTTGTGGGGAAGCCACATATGTGAATAATCGGTTGAGATATAACCATTAATTTTCTCGAGACTTAGGTCCCTACTTAAGACTAACCCATAGAATTTTGGAATATCCGTAATAAGAATATCAATTCTTTGGACAATCTAGGGTGCGAGCTAGTCTAATGGTAGTTGAATTGATTTCTCCAATAACTTGAACCTTGGAGTGATCCAATTGTACAATATGAACAACAAACCACGAGGTTCAATATTCAACAGCACAAACAAAAGAAGGCATAATATTGGAGAGATGCTCCTGAATCAATCAAACAATTATGCAAATTCTTATTGTAGATTTCATAGGTTAAGCAGAAATGGAAGTGTACGAGAACTTTAGATCTTTCTCCAATAAGAACGATGTTGGATGCATCTACTTTTACGGTGGCTTACCCGGTCCCTTTGTTGCTTTAACTACTACACCACTTGGTAAAGGCGATAGATGTAGAATTTAACTCTTTTAATAACAACTTTTTGTTGATATTTAAGTTTATTGAGTTCATATAATGAGATATTCGCTCTAGTCTTTTTCATGTCTTCAACAATATTATAATCCATCGGATACGATGCTACGCGAGTTTTGGATGATGATGTGGGAGGGTTGAGAGATGATATACGATTGTGAGTGGGTAATGAAGAAAGTATTTTTTGCGGGAATTTTGTCTTTGGTACTTGGAGTTGTATTTTCTTCGGAACGGTTTTAACATGTTCTAGTGTAGATTTTCTCCCGGTGTTAACATGACATAGCTTCTTGTTCCCATGTTGCTATAGCTGAATTAGGGAGGATGAAATCCCATTCCATTTAGTTCAACTTCTTCTTCTCCTTCATCTTCTTCATCTTCTATGAGAAGATTCTCTTCTTCTTCATCATCTTCGATTCTACATTAGAAATTGCATTGGGAGAGTTTTGATTCACTTTGATTTCTCTTTAAATTTCTAAATGGTCTCTTTATAGACGTTTACGCTACTTGTTTCTTGATCTCAACCATTTCATTAGACATGGTTTTAAGAACTTTTTGCAAACCTTCCATGTCATATGGATCTCTTGGTGTCTTTTTTCTTGGAATCATCTTTAAAAAGTGACTTTCTTTGATTTTTTATCCTCAATAACATTCTTCTTATCTCGACGATCATTCATTTTTCAGCTGGATGCTTCTTTCATATTCTCGGCTAAAGTTGGTTTTGCGGCTCTATCTACGAAAATTGTTATATTTGGGGGTAAAGCATTAATATACCATTCACTTCTAACTTGTTCACTAGGTTTAGATGTGAGGAATCTTATTCAAGAGTTTATTGAATCTAGAGTTAAAGTCTTTAATGGGTTCCTTAGGTTGACTCTTTAAATTGGAGAGATCATTAATTAGAGCAGCAAGTGATCTATCATCTCCATATTTAATTAAAAATTGTTCTTCAAACATATCCCAACTTGTAGTGAATGCGATGGTAAAGAAAAGTATTGGGATCCTAGCGCATTCCTTGCAAAGTATAAGGAAATAATCGAACTACAACATCTTCATTCACTACTTTATTCAAGTTTATAGCAAGCATAAAGTTGTTGATGTGTTCTTCGAGCTTGTATACCGGTATCTAGACTAAACTTTGGGAGCCATTTTTCGGGGATGATCGGGAAGATCATGCAAAGGTGCGATCATATTCACGACTCTTGAGTGCGGTCCATGGTCTTTGTGCCATTGTTGTGATGATGGTAGAAAGAACTAGGCGTGACAAGCTGGGTGTATGAGTAGTAACGGTTGAAGTGCTTCAGGGAAGAGACAATTGACATTGGAATAGATGTAGTTTGAGCGAGATGTAGTTTTGAGAAGATGATGATGAGATTCTGCACTTTCTTGATTTGGAGCTTGGGAAAACAATTGTTTGAATATGCGATGAAGAAGCTGGTACCACTTTATGTTTCGGTGGAGTTTTTCTTGGTTTGACCTTACTAGGAATAGGAAATTCTTTCGGAGAAATTACAAGTTTTTCACTTTGTGATATAGTAAGAGGTACGGAAGAAACAAAGCGAAAGTAACACTACCTTCGAGATAATTACGATTCTTGTAATGATAATGAGAAACTTTCAAGTTTATGGGCCAAATCCTCAACTTTAGGGGGACTCGGGAATTTGATTATCGGTTGTTACGAAACTTTTGTAGTGGGTGTTTGAGATACTTTTCTCAATTTTTTCTCTTGTGATTTGAGATGTGGAAGAAATTGAAGGTGATGAGGGTGATGTGCTCTTAGAATAGCTTTCAAGTTTAGATTTATACGCCATTCATAGCTTATGGCCCTCCTTCTAGCACCAAAAATGTTGAGGCCTCGAAAATTGTTGCTTCAAACATTGGGGGATAACCACTCGGTCGGGACCTTAAAACTGACTCCTTTTTCCGTTTGAGATGGTGGTTACGAAATTGGATTTATAGGACCAGTTTCCTAGTAATTTGAATGGGTTGGTAATGGAATGATTGGATGGAGGAAAATAAGACTAAATAGGCGAAATGAAAATATTAACTAATCTAATTTAAATACTGATAAAGAAATTCTAAAACTAACAGGAGTATCATATGTGAATACAACTTAAATTTATTTCAATTGAACAATAACCATAAAAATGTATTATAGCTTAATTGAAATAGTGCAAGCAACAAATAAAGATAACTATCTGTTTAAAATTTAAACATAGTTATATTAACATGTTGTATTCATCATTGTATATCATTTACATACACTTATGAAAGATAAATATTTCTAATATATTCAAAAATGATATATATAAAGAAATATTGTGAAACGAAAGTACATATAAACGATAGCAAATTTTAAAAGAAAGTATCATATGAAAAAAGAAGTGTAACGGTGAATAGATAGAAATACCGTATCCATCTTGAGACTTTCAAATGAAATACGATACTCTAATCCGACAATTCCAATGCAAAATCAAATCCAAGGTACATAAATGCAACTCTTTAAAATAATTCCGCACGAGAATCACCGGATGTGACGCTTTATAAAAGAATATAAGAGTAAATGGAGTACGATATAATCTCCAAGTCAAAAATATTACAAATTAAGGACCCCTTTATAAATGCATGAAAAGGGGTTTAAATAGGTACCTAACAAAATAAAATAACTAAAATTATTCCTACAATCTATCTAAAAATAAAAAATATCTAAAAGCTGAAATGCTGAAATTTGTTGGTAGGCGGCTCATTGATCATTAGTGGATGTGCGAAGGTGGAAAATATTGAGCATATCTTGGACTTTTGTTGGTCTGACTCATTTTTGAATGTAGCGCCCGAGTGTATGCAACATCGAAGAAAATTCGGGAAGGATACATTGAATAGCGTCGAAAGGGATTTGATGGCCATTTGTTGGTTGTGTGGCTTGATCGAGATAAGACCCACATATTGTCCCATGAAATTCCTTGAAGTTTGCTAATACGTGTTGATTTTATTGATTATATCTTCCTTCCACGGAATCGGCTACTTTGCTTTGGGTAATTCGCACAGGGTGTAATGCGAGGATCAAATTGGTAGAGTACAAGCTATCATTAATCAATTGTGCTCCATTATTCATTAAACCTTTAGCCCTTGATATGGCTCTTTCTAAATTCATCAAGCGTTGTGTTCCATTCCATAAATAAAATTTCCTTGTGTCTTTCTTCAATTATAGGAAGATTAGTTTTCTTCCATTTTGTATCCTACCATGAAAGGAACTTCGGAAATTTTATCATCGACATCCTCAATTTCTTGCTAAGAGTGGTGATTTATCTATTAAAGATGATGTTACTTCACACAAAGGCTCAACTTGTGTTAGCTGTAGACAAAATTCATTTAACTTGTTGAGATACGCGGTTTGTTTATTTCAAAAGCTTAGGTTGTGAGATTCGGCTAACTTAGGATATTCTTTGAACTTGTCGATTTCGATTTGAACATTTTTTCCTACTCAACCTTTGCATTTTGCTCATGCAGCAAAAGATTTTGTAATTTTTCTACTTCTTGAGTCAACTATTGTTGTTTGCCCGAGCTTGTTCATCAATCTTTTTTCTTTTCAAGGTTGAGTTGCTCTTCTGGTCGACTTAGCTCTTAATGCAGCTTCTGTACATTGTTCTAAGCTGAGCAGGTCTTTTGCTCGATTACACCTTACACGTTCTTCCAAAATATCAATTTACATATCCTTTTGTTTTACCATGCTGCGACACTTGAAGCTTTATCTATAGTCGCGGACACTATAAGCATCGGCATCACTGAGATAATTTGGTGAGATCCTTAGATGGATCCACCTCAACATTTTTATAAACAATATTTAAGCAGTTCCACATGCATGCTAAAAGGGTATCTTGATGCTTGTTCTCCTCCTTTTCCTTTGTTTTCTTACTACAACCCTATGTTTGCTTGTTGAATATGTCTAAAGGAGGGATTTCCTCTATTTTAAGCATGATTTCTCCGAGTGGGGTTTTCGGGAAAGATTTCCATATCTTGATCTTTGGGATCATGAACTTGAGGAGTATTTTGCGGTCCTATCTGCACGGGAAAAATTGTTGATATTGATTTAGCGATGCAGGAGAAACAATCGGATTGGTATCTACTTGTCTTTCAAGTTGAGAACTAACATTTGTATCAATTTTGGGTGTCTGTTCAATGTTTATGCTTTATTTTTCAATCAGGTACATAGGAATAAGTACCGTGTTCCCTTTTACTCTACGATCTAAGCTTTTGTGTATCTTTTTGAGCGATTGTTCTGTTACGCTGATGTCGGCTTTCTTCTTGTCATCCTTTTTCCCTAGAATAGGATCATTTCCTTTTATTTATTTACGAAAGTGCTTCTGCTTGTTGTGATGCTTTCTCCTATGTGGGAGCTCTTAGCGATCAAGAGGCACTTTAAGTAACCTCGGCTCCTATACATTCAGGTCCTGCACTGCAACTTGGACTTAGTGAATCAAGAGACTTGGGATATATCATCCATGGAAACAAATAAATCATCAAAAATGTCTGGTTCATGTTCAAGCCAAGACGATCGAAACAGAGGTGGTAAAATCATGCGCCACTTTCCTTGGGTCGTATTGTCTTCCGGGGAATTGTTGAAAACTTAAGATGAGAAATCTTACTAGCTTCTTTCTCGGCATGAGCAAAACTATTAAGAGTATAGTCACCACACTTAAAAAGGGAAGGTAGGCCACATAAGCTTTTTATTGCTTTTCAAAATTCTAGACATTCCTTCAGCGTTGTTAGTTGATAGGAAATCTCACTGAGCTAACAACTTATACGGGACATATAGAGAAGGATATGTGGCTGAAAAATACTCCCAAAAATTCTGATATAAGTGAATTTTTCTTCTCCAAACCAATCCCCAATAGATGACAAATCGGTCTTGGCTTTATTGGAAAAGTCTAGGAGAAATGACCAAAAATGGTGCAGTAGATTGGAGATTAGAAAACCATTACTGGGACTCTATAAACATGAAGTTTGAAATTTTCTTTCCATAAGAAATTGGGATACACATGAATAGGGATAGGTTCTTTTGGAGTCCATCTCCAACCTAGCATGAGGAACTCGGGAGTGAAACGAGCGTCAAAATATAGGCACAAAAATGAAAAGGGTGGAGATTCCTTGAATTCTTATCTTTTCTCTATTCTAGAGTCGATTGGCTATCTTGTCTGATAAAATAACAACCCAATCACGCAACTTGAACTAACGACGGAATGAATTAACGAGACCATTTGAATAGAAAATCTAGCGAGTTATCATTTCCAGAACAACTTTGCACATCATCGTACGCGGCATAACAATATGGAGATGCGAGAGACTCCACGAGTACATACATGATGCCTCACAACATGTTTCTTAGGGTTATTCCTCCATTCTACGATTGGCTCTTGCTGGTTTGGATGTTCTGTGACATATTGCTTGAGGAATTCTGTTATAAATCTTTCTGCTGGTTAGGAAGATGATGCATTGCTTTAATGTATTACACTACTGAATGACCCAAACAACGATCCGAAGCGAGAAACAAAGTCACATCTTGAATGGTCACATTGTCGATGACCCATACGATAACATCATAGTAAGGAAAAATATTCGCCGAGCGACAACTCGGTGTAAGAATGAATTTTTCCAACATGCGAGTTGGGTTTCGAGTCGAAATTTGAATCTTCTTCATCGAGCTTCGAGTTGCCTTGGAGTTACCAATAACCCTAGGTTTCTCTTTTTCAAGAAAATCATATATATTCTCTCATGTCATCTTCCCAGGTCCTTGATAGGAGGTGTACGTCGTGACTAGTTTGAACCTTGCTTGGTTTCTCCTTGGGAGGCATGTTTAACACAGGAGCTTTTGCAACAAAAGCAACTTTAGATTTCTACTCTTCTCTTTGACATTTGAGTGTCGGGTAAATTCTCTTTGGTTCGGCGAAGGAAAGGATTCGAACTTTTGTTACGCAATTCAAATGAGTGCTTTCGACGAAATAAAACACAATAATGAGAACAACCACACAAAAGATTTGTTTATTTAATTACCATTTAATCTCCCTAGTATTTTCAAAATAAATGTTCTCGAAAGGTCACATTTACGTATTAAAACAAAATAACCCATGATATTACGCACTGATTTTAAATTAATATTGTCGTACGATCGGAGATCGGCGCATCATTGTAATAAATGTTAATATTCACCTTTGTTCCTTTGCGATGCGATGAATAAATATAAGGCGAAATAATAATCGCATCGCAAGTCTTCAATGGTGCGTAAGATAATTCAACATAATTCATTGCGATCTTCCGATTGCGACAATCGCATCGCAATATGTTTGAAATGGAATACAATAATTCTTTTCGCTTGAATCCCGATCACATCGGAGATTTTGCAATGGAATGAACATGTTATAATACTATCTGCGAAATGCGATTGCGATAAATCACATCGCATCGTTTATAAAACGAAAAAAGTGCAAGACTTAATATAATTCCGAAATGTGATTGCGATTGAGCGCAATCGCATCGAAAGCTTCATCAAAGCAATAACAACTCTTTTAAAGAACATTTTGAAATTTCCGATTGTGATTTACTATTAATTTTAACATATTTCTAAGTATAAAATTTTCTAAATATGTCCAAAATATGTTAAAAGGTATTTTAACTCATAGGATCGGAAAGTTTCTTTTAAAACTTGAATACTTTGTGAATGAAATGTGATATACATCTTTTTTATCTATGGAAAAGATTTAAAAAAGCGAACCTATTTTTTAAATGGGATTTATTCTAAAAAATTTGAAAATGGGGGAGGGTTGTTGTACGATACAACGAACCCGGAAGCACGTTGCCACCTATCAACATCATAATTATTTCTCACTATTCCAACTTGTGTAAGTGGTGCTTGCACATAAGGCCCTCTAGGGAAGGATGACATTCATACTCATTTGTGTTGCACATGTATTTCTTGCAAAGTGAGTATTATAACCTTGGCAGTCGAAACACATCGAGAGGAACCACTAAGATCCGCATCCATCCTCATATCGCAACCATAAGCAAAAGCATCCAGCGATCGGCCCATCTGTTATCATTCAAAGTGGCCATGAATGGAACGTGGCTAGTTTATTTTTGTTACTGTTAATGGGCGTGAATCATTTGATATGCGGTTTTTTCTCTTTAAGGTTGGTGAAAAATTAGATGAAATGTTACCATACATCGACTAACATCAATGAGTAGAAATTCATTGGGCATGAACCACTTAAAGAAACAAAACACTGAAAGTGGAGGTTTGTATGTGGCGAGTCTGCTAATGGAGGAATGAAATATTTAATTGATGACACAACATCAAAGATCAAAGTAATGAAATAAAATCATTGTGGAAATAAATATGCAAAACTTGCTCATTTTTTGGATATCAAATATTCTCCAAGTATGGGCACAAACATGAGAGGTTGAATTTTCAACTCTCTAGGCTCTCGTCAGTATGAGTCAACCAAAAATATGTCAAAAAATTAAATATTTTGGGGGGATTCAAAACTTATTGTGGATTGAGTCTACGACAAAGTCGGCATAGTGGCCCCTCATTTTTGGCTCACATTTTGCATGGTATCAAACAAGTCAACAACAAGTTGGATTGGTTCTCTTATAGCCATATACACCATGAACTCAATACCTAGCAAACAATCTCTCCAACCTATTCCACAAGTGCTAGAAGACCAAGAGCATACGAATAATAATTTTGTGGGGGTTGTTGCCTTCACATATCTAGTTTTTTGTCTCTCTTATTGCTATATTTTTGTGATGATATATGTAAAAAATTCCAATGATATTATCCGAAAAGTGATAGAGATTTCGGCTTTTAAAATCTCGCACAATATATATTTGGAACAAACTTTTATTACTAGAAATCAATCAATTACTTCTACATACCACTAAAAGTGGCAAAAGCTCTATAACCTTTGATCACCTTGAACATCAATCACACTAATAACCTACGACAACGGGGTTCTAATACCATCGCCAAAGATCCAAAATTGACAAAGCAAAATTTAATGAGTATTGATTAGTCAAAGTTACCATGTGGATCAACTACCTATGTCGAAATGATGGTATATTGGATTAGGTGTAGGTTCCACTTGCATTTGAAGAGTAGAACACAATGTGGATAAAGAACATTGACTACGGTGGGAACCTCGACAATGGGGTTCTAATAACATGGCCAAAAAATCCAAAATTGGCAAAGTAAAATTTAATGAGCATTGACTAGTCAAAAGTACAATTTGGATCGACTATTCGTGTCGAAATGATGGTATATTGGACAAGGCGAGGGTTGCAATGGCATTGGAAAGAGTGAACACAATTTGAATAAAAAGTCACTTGGAGAAGGAATACGAGGAATCACAATCTTGGTTGCACATATAGGGATGGTCAAACAAAGAAAGTAGAAGCATTTGTGACACCATAAAAAATTGGCAACTCATTTTTTTTAAGAGACATCCAAAAAGCGCATTTTTTTATAGGTAAAATGCTTAAAATCCTCCTTTTTGGAAAATGCATCCTTCACATTAGGGAAAATTTTCCATCTACGTTTCCCACATAGATGTGTAGAGAAATGTTTTCTTCAATCATCCCAAAAAAATGGGAAAAATAAAAAAACCCTTTGGGAAAATGCATTTCCCTCTATGTTTCTTTCGCATTTCCCAAAAGAGATATGTGGAAAAATGTTTCGACGAGCAACAAAACTAAATTCGGCCCCCTAAGGAGAGTGGCCTCTATAGTAGCTCTATCGACATTTTCCACGGATTAACTCGGTTCATCTCCACGTGGTCTACCACAACTCTCTTGAAATTTTATTTATCAATTTCGAAGAAATTGACAAATAAACACATTCAACAACTTTGGAAAAATTTAAATATATCAAACCTTATAACTCCGCGATACCTCCAATATAACATTGACACCAACTTCGAGGATGAGTTATATTAAGGTTGACAACCGACAAGTATCCCCACCGAAACCTTATGACAAAGATTAAATACTTTGGGGCTTATGTGAATAACCGACGACCTCGCCAACGGAACACTTAATATACTTAGTCCCTAGACCCACACGCACGGCGTGGATTCCAACAAAATGAACATCCATACCTTAAGTTATCTCCCGTGCTCCTTTGCGTGCGATCACCATTCAATAGCCGACCTCCGGATAAGACGGGCGTACACGGATATCGCGCGCCTCCTCGGTTGAACATTAACGCGCGATGAGAGGCGGTTTTGGAAACCCGCCTTGTGCCACGTGTCCTCCGGTCTGTGGAATCGCTCCAAATTCTTGAATACGCTCGTCGCAAGGCGGTGCGGTAAAAACCGCTTCCGGCCTTTGAACAGTATTGACCAAGGTTTAATTCGAGGTTATGCTACCCTTTCTATTCACTCAGTTCACTAACCTAGGGTCCGAGGCCTCGAGTTCGAGATTTCAATTAACAATGAAACAATCTGTTTACGTATGGCGCGGGGTTTTCACTACCTCGGGATAGATCTCAACAACCACGGTCATACACAAACCTCTACTACGAATGGGATTTACAATTGTTCGGACAATTCAAGAGAAAAAAATGGACAAAGAGATGCGGAGATGTACAACGACCCAATTCAACAATTATACACGAACAGTGTTCAATCGCCTCACAACTAAACAAATTCCCTCACAAATATCAATTCAAGACAATTTGATAATCAACGAACAACGAGAAATTTATTCAATCGGAATCAATTGCTTAACACACAAGTTCAGCTTTGTATAAATATCCTCTCCCAATACATCACGGGGGATACAATTTATATGCATTACAAGGTGTCTCTTCGGTTCCTCGGTGAGGACCGTTTATCTTCTAACAAAAACTTAATTAAATTATTCGAAGTAACCAAACTTAATCAGGATGGGTGAACTAAACTATTCGACTTCTATTGACTCTAACTAATCTAAATGCAACGAGGCGGCTAAGGGTATTGACACCTTGCTGCTACAAGTCAAATGATTTGAGACCCTCCTAGCCACAACATGTGGAAAAAAGCTCCTACATTGTTGGCTAGTGTCTAATGCCTACACGCAGACTCACGAGGGCAATTTTATTCATGGACTCCCGACCATGAGCTCCTCCCAGCGATATACCTGTCTTTACTGCAACATTCCTGTCGGTCATCTAAGTGGCATCTTCCTACGGTGGTCCTTCCATTTGATCAGATCTTTGAAAATACTCTTCGTCCTGCGGTCTTCTGAACACTCTTTTATCCAATATCTTCTCTAGGTTGCCTTTGGTTGTGTTGGAGGTAGCTTCTTTTCCCACTCAATTCGTTCCTTGTCTGTTGGTCCCTCTTACGCACCATCATCTTCATATTTGTGCAAATGCTGCAACATTAAAAATGGGAGATATTCCAACATCGGGGAAGCAATTCAATCTCATAAGCATTAGACGAAAACTTTCTAAGTATCTTGCATAGCACAATCTTTTTGAACTTCGATTTATTATCTTGCTTCCTTGGGAATCTCTCCTTTCTCAAGTGTGCCAAAACCGGATCTCCTACTTCAAAATGGACTTCTTTTATATGCAAGTGCCTTTCTGCCTTTATATTTGATGCTCTTGCCTTGTAGTTGCTATTTCACACTGTTCATGTATGGCTTGGATTTACTGAAGCAAAATCCTCACCATCTGCACTCCTTAGCTGCGCCCTTCCCAGATTTCTTAACTGCGATATTCCTCACAGGTGCATTCACATAAACAATATGGAGCGAGACTCTGCCACATGCTTATGTTTAGTGAGTCATTATATGCATAATACGCCTAGGGAAAAATATGGTCCTGCGCTTAGGATGCTCTCCTGCAAGACTTCTCAACAAATTTCCAGAACTCCTATTCACTACCTCGGTTTGTCCATCGATGCGAGGATGATAAGGCAGAGAAACTCGGTTTGGTACCAGATTTTATTCCACGGTGTCCTCCAAAATAGCCCCAAAGTTTGATGTCTCTGTACGAAACAATACTCTTGGGCAACCCATGCAACTAACAACTTCTTTTAAGAATAAAGTTAGCAACATGGAGTGGCATCACTAGTTTTATAACATGGAATAAAATGAGCCATTTTTGGAAAATGCGTCACTACAAAAAAGAGCGCATCATTCCCCTCTGGGTCTTGGGCAATCCTAGGACAAAATCCATACTCACCATGTCCCAAGGCACTGTCTAGAATAGGCAAGGGAGTGTACAATCTGCGATTTACGGCTCCTTCCTTTGGCATATTGACGAGTTTTGAAAATTTTCACAAACTTGTCCACTTACTCTCATCTTGGGACAATAATAGTGACTCAGCTGCTCATAAGTTTTATCGATTTTAAAGTGTCCGACAAGTCCCACCACTATGCTTCTCCTTGATCAAAGTGCTACTCTCATGGAACATTTTGGTACACACAATTGGTTTCTTGAATAGTAGGTCCTCCTGCCAAGAAATAATCCGACCGTGGCTTCTATCTGATTAGGACGGGTTTACAACATGCCTCAAATACTTCCTTAAAATCTAAATACTGTTTTATACAATTCCTTGAGAAAAATCAAATCCTACAACTTCAAAAATTGGTTTCTTGAACAAAGCATGTGCCTCCTACTCAGAAAGCATCGGCTACTTTATTTGCTTGGCCACTTATATGTTTCAAAACAAAGTTAAAACCTTGGAGATACTCAACCCATTTGGCATGCTTATGAGTCAACTTGAGGGCATGTATCAATGTGCGCAGAGCATGATTGTCAAAGTATAATACAAATTCCTTGGACATCAAATAATGCCTCCACTTTTGGGGCTACGAACAAGCGCATAGAGTCCCTTATCATAAGAGGAATACTTCCTTACAGTGTCATTTGGATTTTCAGCGCAGGCCTACAGGCTTTAGCCTATCATCTTGACTCATGCTGACTCCAATAGCTTCTCTCTTGGCATCACACTTCACTTGAAATGGTTTAGTAAAATCATGCTGAGAATCAACACAAGATTTTTAGTTGTCTTTGCTTCAAAAGTTTGAAAGCTTCTCTACGACTTGACGAGTCCATTTAAATGGTTGTTTGCTCTTTCTTATTGTCTCAATGATGGGTGCATTAAGCTTGCGAAGTTTCTTATAAATTTCCTGTAAAAACTATCAAGTCCATGGAAACTTCTTACCTCAAAAACATTTACGGGTGAAGGCCATTCCACAATTGCCTTAACCATCACGATCCATCTTCAATCCTTACTGCAGAAACAAAAAAGCCCAAATACACCAACTCTTCCTTCATGAATGAGCATTTTTTTAAGTTAATCAATAGTTTTCTCTTGGTGCGGCTTCTTCAAGACATAATTAAGATACCTTAAATGTTCTTCTTTGGTTTTCTTTGAAAACTAATATATCATCCGGATACACTATCACAAATTTACCGATGAATTCTTTCAATACTTCATTCATAAGTCTCATGAAATTTCTAGGTGCATTTGACAACCCAAAAGAAATTACCATCCATTCATACGAGTCCTTCATTCGTTTTAAAGGCAATTTTCCACTCATCACCCTCTCTTATTCTAATGCGATGATATCCACTTTTTAAATCTATCTTTGAAAAATATTTAGCACCACTCAAAAAATCCATTAAATCCTCAACTGCGGGCAAAGGGGTGCGTGTCTGATTGTTATCTTATTGATTTCTGCTGGAATCGGTACATCCTCCGGCCTCCATCTTTCTTTGGGCTCAATCGTCTGCTGATGCTGACGCATGGGCTCAAAATTTCTACGATCGGTCCCTTGTCCACCAATTCCACTTGCTTGTCTCGTGATTTCCTCATTTTCTGCGAGAGTCATTCGCGTAAATATCGCCTTATTCGGCAAATTTGAGCAGGAGATAAAATCTATACGATGGCTAATCTTCCTCACAGTGGTGGCTCATCGGAGTAAATCATCCACAACAATGTCCCAATAATTTTTTAACATTTCTTGGATTTCTATGTGGCAAATCATACGTCTTCGTAGAAGTAAGAACTACCTTGGGTTTGCAAACTAAATAAAAACTTACCTCTTCTTCTTCAATTTGTTGTAGATGTTCCTTCCCGCTCGACAACAAGATCTTTGGATCAACCACTCTGCTGATCGCTCTCCTTCTTCCATGGGTATCAAATTATGATGTACCCCATCCTTGAAGAACTTGTAAGTGTTCTTCTTTCCGTCATGCACTACTTCTCGTCAACAGCCCATAAAGGTCTACCCGGTGGTATGTGACACACATCCATGGGCATCACATCACACGATTACCTTATCTTTGTAGTTTCCCATTTGCATGACTCTATCTCACTGCTTTGTTCTTTTACAATCGATTTGTAGTGACCTTTGTACGTCAAAGACACCACAGCAGGGGAGTTGGATGCTCCCTTGTCTTCGGCTTCAACTTCTCTATCACCTCGGTGGAAACGCAGTTGTTTTGTCCTGCCACTATCAAATGACTAGTGGCGGCATTTCCTGGACTTTGCATATGCTCCTAAACAAAGTATTCCTTTGTGCGGAGCTTAGTGGCCTCTTTGGTTTGTTTCAACGGGACCTTATTAACCACCAAGGACTCTCCCCTCTACGGTAAAATTTCTTCTTCGATTGCTTGCCTCTTCTCCGACCTAGGCAACAACAACATTTCTTAGACCGGCACTCCACATTTTACGAGCACTCATAGTGCTTGTGTCCCACTTGTTGACATCTATAGCTTCCTCAATTCTCTACCTCTACCTCTACCTCCTCTCCCTCTGTGAGAACCCCTTCGCCTCTTGCATCACCCTATGTAGATGCATTCGAGGGTGAGCTACTCTTGGCTCCTTCTCTCGCAGGTGTAGTAGGCTTTCCTCTACCATCTTGACTTGCTAAACGCGAAAGTACCTCTCCCGCTTTAGCAAGCGCTTCCCTCGGGGGTTTCTCCCTGCGCTTTCGAGGCCATCGATGGGCCTCTTCAAGCGTCATCAGGAGACGAGAAGACCAATCTCATCTTGTATCTCCGGCTTGAGTCCATTCACATATCGGCGAGTCTTCTCTGGTGTCTCTTGAAATTTTCCAGCTCTTATGCTTACTCTATAGAATTCTTCTGTGTGTTCCTTTCTTTGTACGGCAACCTCTATCTCGGGTTTGCATTTTCCTAAACAATGTTGAGCTGATAATCACTAGGCAAGAATTTACCTTTTAACTTAGCCATCATTACGGTCCAACTTTTGATAGGGCACTTTGTCCAACTCTCCTCCTGTAACCCTACACTCCATCCCACCAAAGTGCGGCATGTCCCTTGCACATATTCTGTGCAAAGCTTGACCTTTTTGATCTTCGCTCATTTCTTCATAGTCAAAGACCATTGGTCATTTCATTAATCTAGTCCACCGGCTCCTGCGGATTCATCCCTCCTACAAAACTTGACATTTCAATCTTGGAAGCAGCTGAGACCCCGAACGATTGCGAGGAGACTCATGTCGGGGGAGGAATCTCGGCGGTTTTCCCCCGACTTCTTGCGTTTCGGGGTTCACTAATGTCTTCGGGATCTGCGGGCTGCCTTCGCTCCATGGCATCCATTACGGCTTCGAACCTGCTGCAAGATCTTGAACATGCCTGCATGTGGCAATGGGTCCGCCTCTCCTTACGCGGCACACTCTACCAACTCGGATTGCCATGTTAATTCTACGCAAAAACAACTCAAAAAACACGCTGCGATACCACAATTTACGAGCAACAAAACTAAATTCGGCCCCCTAAGGAGAGTGGCCTCTATAGTAGCTCTATCGACATTTTTCCTTGGATTAACTCGGTTCATCCCCACGTGGTCTTCCACAACTCTCTTGAAATTTTATTTATCAATTTTGAAGAAATTGACTAATAAACACATTCGGCAACTTTGGAAAAAATTTAAATATATACCTTATAACTCCGCGATACCTCCAATATAGCATTGAAACCAACTTTTCGATTTCATTTATATTACGGTCGACAACCTGAGCAAGTATCCCCACGGCAAACCTTATGACAAATATTAAATACTTCGGGGCTTATGTGAATAACCCGAACGACCTCGTCATGAACACTTAATGTACTTGGTCCCTGGGACCCACACACTGAACAACTTGGATTCAACAAAATTAACATCCATACCTTAGAGTGTCTCTCGTGCTCCTTTGCGTGTGATCACGTTCGATAGCCGACCTCCCGAGATCGGACGGCGTACACGAGTATCGCGTTGCCTCCTCGGTCGAACATTAATGCGCGATGAGGGCGGTTTTGGCAACCCGCCTTGTGCCACGTGTCCTCCGAGTCTATGGAATCGCTCCAAATTCTTGAATACCGCTCGTCATCGCAAAGGCGGGTGTGATAAAAAAGCGCTTCCGACCTTTGAGACGATGATTGACCAAGGTTTGAAAGTCGAGGTTACGCTACCCTTTCTATTCACTACGGTTCACTAACTTAGGGAGTCAGACCTCTGGTTCGGGATTTCAATTAATAATGAAAGCAGTCTATTTACGTATGGCGGGGTTTTCACTACCTCGGGACGAGCTCAACGACCACGGTCATACATAGACCTGCGCTACGAATGGGATTTACAATTTTTCGGACAATTCAAGAGAAAAGAATGGACACGGAGATGCGGAGATTATCAAAACAACCCAATTCAACAATTATACACGAGACAGATGTTCAATTGCCTCACAACTAAACAAATTCCCTCACAAATATCAATTCAAGACAATTTGATAATCAGCGAACACGAAATTTATTGAATCGAAAAGCAATTGCTTAACACACAAGTTCAGCACTTTGTAGAAAATCTCCTCTCCCAATACATCAAAGGGATACAATTTATATGCATTACAAGGTGTCTCTTCGTTTCCTCGGTGAGGACCATTTATCTTCTAACAAAACTTAATTACATTATTTGAGTAACTCAGAACGGACGGATGAGATAGAACTAAACTATTCGACTTCTATTGACTCTAACTAATCTAAAGCAACGAGCGGCTAAAGACGCGACACCTTGCTTGCTACAAATTCAAATGATTTCGAACCCTCCTAGCCACAACATGTGGACAAAACCTCCTACATTTACGGCTAGTGTCTAATGCCCTTGCATCGGACTCCCAGGGGGCAATTTTATTCATGGACTCACGCATGAGATCCTCCAGCAGATACGCCTATCTTCATGCAACATTCCTTCGAGTCATCCAGTGGCATCTTCCTGCGGCTAGTCCTTCCATTTGATCAGATCTTGAAAATACTCTTGTCCTACGGGTCTTTCAGAACACTCTTTTATCAATATCTTCTCTAGTTGCAATGGTTGTCTTTGGAGGTAGTTGCTTTTCCCACTCAATTCGTTCCTTGTCTCTCGGTCCCTCTTTACTGCACCATCATCTTCATATTTGTACAAATGCTGCAACATTAAAAAATGGGAGATATTCCAACATCGAGAGCAATTCAATCTCATAAGCATTAGCGAGAAAAACTTTCTAAGTATCTTGCTTTGGCCCAATCTTTTTGAACTTAAGTTTATTATCTATGCTTCCTTGGGAATCTCTCCTTTCTCAAGTGTGCCAAAACTCGGATCTCCTACTTCAAAATGGACTTCTTTTCGTTCAAGATGCTTTGCTCGCCTTTATATTTGATGCTACTACCTTGCGAGTTGTTGTTTCACACTGTTCATGTATGGCTTGGATTTACGAAGCAAAATCCTCACTGTCTGCACTCATAGCTACTGCCCTTCCCAGTTCTTAACTCGATATTCCTCGCGGGTGCATTCCATAAACAATATGGAGCAGAGACTACGCCTATGCTTCTATTTGGTGTTTCATTATATGCATATTCTGCACAGGGAAAAATATGGTCCCACTGCTAGGATGCTCTCTGCATAAGACTTCTCAACAAATTTACGAGAATCCTATTCACTACCTCGGTTTGTCCATCGGTCTGAGGATGATAGTGAGCTGAAACTTAGTTTGGTACTTGAGCTTCTTCCACAATGTCCTCAAAAATGGCCCACAAATTTGGTGTCTGCTGTACGAAACAATACTCTTGGGCAACCCATGCAACCTAACAACTTCTTTGAAGAACAAGTTAGCAACATGGGTGGCATCACTAGTTTTATAACATGGAATAAAATGCGCCATTTTGAAAAAATACTGTCCACTACAATAAAGAATGAATCATTCCCCATAAGGGTCTTGGGAAATCCTAGAACAAAATCCATACTCACCATGTCCCAAGGCACAGTGCGGAATAGGCAAGGGGAGTGTACAATCACTGCATTACGGCTCCTTCCTTTGGCATATTGACGGATTTTGCAATTTTTCACAAACTTGTCCCTTACACTCTCATCTTGGGCCAATAATAGAAGTGGTGAGATTTTGCTCATAAGTTTTATTAGTACCAAAAGTGTCTCGATCGAGTCCACCACTATGCTTCTCCTTTTTCAAATTTTCTCTCATGGAACATTTTGGTACACACGATTGGTTTCTTCGAATAGTAGGTCCTCCTGCAAGAAATAATCTAGCCAGCGGCTTCTATACGGTAGGACGGAGTTACAACATGCCTCAAATGCTTCCTTAAAATTTGAATTTGTTTTATACAATTCCTTGAGAAAATCAAATCCTACAACTTCAAAATTGGTTTCTTGAACAAGCATGTGCCTCCTACTCAAAGCATCAACTACTTTGTTTGCTTGGCCACTTATATGTTTCAAAAATAAAGTTAAAACCTTGGAGATACTCAACCCATTTGGCATGCTTATGATTCAACTTGGTTTCTTTGTACAATGTCTTGCAAAGCATGATTGTCGAAAAGTATAATACAAATTCCTTGGACATCAAAATAATACCTCCACACTTTTTCGGGGCACGAACAATGCATAGAATTCCTTCTCATAAGAGGAATACTTCATTACAGTGTCATTAAACTTTTCACAGAAATAGGCTACGGACTATCATTCGACTCAACACAACTCCAATGGCTTCTCCTCTGGCATCACACTTCACTTGAAATGGTTTAGTAAAATCGAGGCGAGAATCAACACGGGCTTTTCGATTATATTTTTGCTTCAAAAAGTTTTAAAGCTTCTCTAGAAAAGCTTATGATCCATTTAAATGGTTGTTTTTCTCTTTCTTATTGTCTCAATGATGGGTGCATTAAGATTACTTGAATTTTCTTATAAATTTCTGTAAAAATTGGCAAGTCCATGGAAAATTCTTACCTCAAAAACATTTATGGGTGAAGGCCATTCCACAATTTCCTTAACCTTTTCGGGTCCATCTTCAATCCTACTGCCCGGAAACAACAAAGCCTAAATACACCAACTCTTCCTTCATGAATGAGCATTTTTTTCAAAAGTTAATCATGGATTTCTCTTGGTGCATCTTCTTCAAGACATAATTAAGATGCCTTAAATGTTCTTCTTTGGTTTTCTTTACGAAAACTAATATATCATCGAGATACACTATCACAAATTTACCAATGAATTCTTTCAATACTTCATTCATAAGTCTCATGAAAGTGCTAGGTGCATTTGACAACCCAAAGGAATTACCATCCATTCATACGGTCCTTCATTCGTTTTAAAGCGCAGTTTTCCACTCATCACCCTCTCTTATTCTAATTTGATGATATCCACTTTTTAAATCTATATTTGAAAAATATTTAGCTGCCTTTCGAAACAATCCATTAAATCCTCAATTAAGGAAAAAGGGGAATCATGCACAGATTGTTATCTTATTGATTGCTCTAGAATCGGTACACATCCTCCGACCTCCATCTTTCTTTGGGCTCATCTGCTGATGTCTGCATGGAGCTCAAACTTTCTCTCGATACGGTCCCTTGTCCACCAATTCATATACTTGTCTCGTGATTTCCTCATTTTCTATGAGGAGTCATGCGTCATGTGCCCTTATTCGACGATTTAGAGCAGGGATAAAATCTATACGATGGTGATCTTCCTCACGAGGTGGTAGCTCATCGGGTAAATCATCCACAACAATGTCACTGATAAATGTCTAACATTTCTTGGATTTCTATTGAGAAAATCATAAATCTTCATAGAAGTAAGAACTACCTTAGGTTTGCAAACTAAATAAAAAACTTACCTCTTCTTCTTCAATGTATTTGTAGATATTCAGTCTAAGTCGACAACAAGGTCTTTGGATCAACCACTCTTCTTGATGGCTCTCCTTCTTCCATGGGTATCAATGTATGATGTACCCCATCCTTGAAGAACTTTGTAAGTGTTCTTCTTGCCATCATCGCATTGTTGCTCTGTCAAGCTGCCAAGGTCTACCCGGTAGTATGTGACCCACATCCATGGGCATCATCATCACACGGGACCTTATCTTTGTAGTTTCCCATTTGCATCTCTATCTCTGCTTGTTATTTTACAATCAGCTGGTGCCCTTTATGCGACGGGACACCACAGCAGGATTTGGATGCTCCCTTGTCTTAGACTTCAACTTCTCTATCACCTCGGTGGAAACCGGATTATACTGTCTTGCCACTATTAATGACTAGTGGCGACATTTCCCACTGGACTTTGCATATGCTCCTAAACAAAGTCTTCCTTTGTGCAAGCTCGATTGGCCTCTTTGGTTTGTTTCAACGGAGACCTTATTAACCACCAAGGACTCTCCACTCTGCGGTAAAATTTCTTCTTCAATTGCGCCTCTTCTCCGGCACAAGGAAACAACAACATTTCTTAGACCGGCACCCACATTCTGCTGGGCACTCATAGTGCTTGTGTCCCACTTTTTGACATCTATAGCACCTCAATTCTCTACCTACTGCCTCTTGTCTCCCTCTCCCTTTGAAAAGAACCCCCTTACGCCTCTTGCATCACCCTCTTTAGATGCATTTTGAGGTGAGCCACTCTTAGCTCCTTCTCTGGTTGTAGTGGGCTTTCCTCCACCACCACGACTTCCCTTTCATGCGAAAGTACCTCTCCCTTTGGTGGGCTTGCTTCCTCGGGAGTTTCTCCCTGCGCTTTCAGAGGCCATACGATAGAGCCTCTTCAGCTGTCTTAGGAGACGAGAAGACCAATCTCATCTTAGATCTCGACTTGAGTCCATTCACATATACTGCGAGTCTTCTACGGTGTATCTTGAAATTTACACGACTCTTATGCTTACTCTATAGAATTATTATGTGTATTCCTTCTTTATCGGCAACCTCTGTCTCAAGTTCTTCATTTTCCTAAACAATGTTAGGCTGATAATCACTAGGCAAGAATTTACCTTTTAACTTAGCCATCATTACGGTCTAGCTTTTGATAGGATGCTTGCCAACTCTCCTCCTTTTTGCTTGCCTCCATCCCACAAAGTGCGACATGTCCCTTCGACTTTGTTACTGCAAACTTGACCTTTTAATCTTCGCTAATTTCTTCATAGTCAAAATCAATTGTTCATTTCATTAATCTAGTCCACCGACTCCTGCGGATTCGGCCCTCTTGCAAAACTTGACACTTCAATCTTGGGCTTAGCTGTAGACCCCGAACGGGTTACGAGGAGCCTCATGTCGAGAGGAATCTCGGCAATTTCTCCAACTTCTTCGTTTCGGGTTCATCGGTGTCTTTAGGATCTACGAGGCTGCCTTCGCTCCATGGCATCCATTACGGCTCGAACCTCTGCGAGATCCCCAACACTTCACGTAGCAACGAGATCTGCCCTCTCCTTACGCAACACCTCTACCAACTCGGATTTCCATGTTAATTCTGCGTAAAAGCAACTCAAAAACATGCTTTGATACCACAATTTACAGCAA
Organism: Pinus albicaulis; assembly: GCA_034641835.2. Lineage (NCBI taxonomy): Eukaryota > Viridiplantae > Streptophyta > Pinopsida > Pinales > Pinaceae > Pinus > Pinus albicaulis. The sequence continues at coordinate 25,104 of JAXQQM020076650.1, read as the reverse complement.
CAAAACTAAATTCGGCCCCCTAAGGAGAGGCTGGCCTCTATAGTAGCTCTATCAGACATTTTCCCTTGGATTAACTCGAGTTCATCTCCACGTGGTCTTCCACAACTCTCTTGAAATTTTATTTATCAATTTTCGAGAGAAATTAGAAAAATAAACACATTACGACAACTTTGGAAAAATTTAAATATATCAAACCATATAACTACAGTTGATACCTCCAATATAGCATTGACACCAACTCGAGTTTCATTATATTAAGGTCGACAACAGAAAAGTATCCCAACCAAAACCTTATGACAAGAGATTAAATACTTCGGGGCTTATGTGAATAACTCGAGGACCTATGTCAACGGAACACTTAGTGTACTTGGTCCACGGGACCCACACACCACTGACTTGGATTCAACAAAATGAACATCCATACCTTAAGTTATCTCTCGTGCTCCTTCGCGTGCGATCACGTTCAATAGCCGACCTCTAGATCGGACGGCGTACATGGATATCGCGTTGCCTCCTCGATTGAATGTTAGCAGCGCGATGAGGGCGGTTTTTGGAAACTTGCCTTGTGCCACGTGTCCTCCGATCTATGGAATTGCTCCAAATTCTTGAATACCGCTCGTCCGCAAAGGCGATGCGATAAAAAACCACTTGCGGCCTTTGAACGGTGATTGACCAAGGTTTAAGTCGGCGTTACACTACCCTTTCTATTCACTACTTGATTTCACTAACTCGGAGGTCCGATGTCGGTTCGAGTTCAGTTAACAATGAAACAGTCTGTTTCTATGTAAGCGAGGGTTTTCACTACCTCGGGACGAGCTCAACAACCACGGTCATACACGAGACCTGCTGCTACGAATGGGATTTACAATTGTTCGGAGAAAATTCAAGAGAAAACAATGGACGAGAGAGATACGAGAGATTATACAACAACCCAATTCAACAATTATACATAGACCGAGTGTTCAATCGCCTCACAACTAAACAAATTCCCTCACAAATATCAATTCAAGTCAATTTGATAATCAACGAACATTGAAATTCATTCAATCGAAAGCAATTGCTTAACACACAAGTTCACTATAGAAAATATCCTCTCCCAATACATGCGGGGGATACAATTTATATGCATTACAAGGTGTCTCTTCGATTCCTCGGTGAGGGCTGATTTATCTTCTAACAAAACTTAATTACATTATTCAGATGGCCCTGAACTTGACGGATAGTGAACTAAACTATTCGACTTCTATTGACTCTAACTAATCTAAATGCAACGAGCGGCTAAAGGTGCGACACCTTGCTGCTACAAAGTCAAATGATTTCGAACTCTCCTAGCCACAACATGTGGACAAAACCTCTACATTGCTGGCTAGTGTCTAGTACTACACGCCATCGGTTTCTTGGAGCATCCTCACAGAAAAGACACGCTGAGGGAACATGGGAAGCATGGAGGTTCCCCCTCTCACCCTAAGGACACATCCCCATAGAACGGTGGTTTTTCATTCATTTAGTGGCATTTATGAGTCATCATTTCTCATTTGTTTATGAATAAAAAAGTTTATCATATAATTCTGTGTTTAATAGCAAGCATGTGCCAAATCCCTATAAAAAGAGGAGGTACGCCGGATAGAATCAAGGCCAAGGCTTGAAAATTGGGACTAAACTTTCATAGTTTCAATATAAGCACATGGACGACTGACATGGTGGAAATTCATTATAATACGAGACGTTACAAAACCATATTTTCTTAATGAAGAGAGAAGGCTTTGGTATTTCACTTTCACTAAGCATAGCATATATTTTCGAAGCTATCGGTAAGGTACATCTATAAGACCTCATTTACATATACTTCCAGAACTGCCTTGGAAAGATTACATTTATTTTAACAATCAAAGAACTTCTATAACAATTATTGTTGACTAGTGTAAAAAACATAGCTGCGAAAGAATGGAAAGGTGTTGTGGGCTATATCTAACATGCAGAAATCAAGAAGCCGAATAAGTAGGAAGTGATGTTAGCCCAAATCATGGTGTAAATTGACCGAGTTTTAAACTTTTTCCACTTCATATCGTCACACTAGTGTGTTTGTAGCAAAAGAATTGATGCTGCTGAAGGTATGACTACGACAATGTAAAAGAAAATATCCACGGTGAAAAAATTTTCGGTTTGAACCATACATATGAACTTAAAACACATTTTGGATAAGAAGTACATACTTGTTCAAATCTTTGAGAAAAATTCCGGAAAGCGCAATGCTTTGATCCCAACATCATTTGACGAAAATTCTATGCTGCAATCAAGCTGCATTGGCTTCCCTTGAGGAAAAGTTATTTCATCCATCTCTTTCTTGTCTTTGCATTTCTTCTTCTTAAAATTCACTTTTTTCTTCGGCTGACCTCTAGCAGAAAATCGAGATACGAAAATAGATTGATCATTTATCACCTTGACATATCTTGATCCGTGTCACGTGGTTTTTTGTTGGTTTGCACCATACACCATGGAATGCCACATATGCATTTAACACCAAATTTAACTTTTTTTACTAACTCCACTTTTACACCGAGAAAATATAGCACCAATTGAGTATCCCACATTATCCCCACATTATCACCACTTTTACACTACTATTTAAAAAATAAAGATTTTTTCAAATCATTTACAAATAGTGGTGCTAATGTGAGGCTAAATGACCCTTCTTCTTGTAGTGTTACATGCATGACACTATCAAGCATGAATAGAAGATGAATTTATTTATTACGGAAAAAATAGATGTGTGGAAAAAATTATTGCATAAGCGAGTGGTAGTATGCATATTTTGATATATGTGCTAGAATTAATACGTGAACATATTTCCTAACAATTTTATTTTGATATATGTGCTAGAATTAATACGTGAACACATTTTCCTAACAATTTTCACTAGCATGTGGTATGTATAAATGCTACCTAGCTATTTCCAAAGATAAATTCAATGAGTATACTTGATTTTATAGGACTATATACTACGATGAATATGAAATAAATATATATATTCTAAGCTTATCAAGAGTTTGACTCCTAGAAAAAATGACATGCAATTTTAAATAAATGAGAACATGTTTCATAATGACCAATAATAGAATATTGGCCAAAAATTTTCTTTGCTTTCGGTAGAGGGATGAGAGCTGAAGTACGTAAAAAGTGGGCATGTTTGTTTTTTAAATAAGCTAAACGAAAAAAAACCCAAGGGTTTATTATATTTTTTCCACTTTGCCATTTCTTAAATAGATGCTGTTCTTCAAAAACCATCAACAACCTTTTCCTACGGACTTGCTTTAGGATCAATGAAAGATGACCCTTACTAATTTCTTGCAAAACTTACCAGGACCTCAAAATGATAGTGATAAAGTTTGATATTCTTTGTTGCACATCATCTAGCGTACACATCATTGTTTGTTGTTGTAACAAGGGTTCTTTGTACAATCAACATTGACTTAACTATCATTGACACTTCACTATCATTGTATGTCCTTGTCTTGAATCTAATACATCATCCCATCATAGATTATAGACAAATAGAAGGTAATTACAGATCACCTTCACAGGTCATTGTCTTGCTAATGTTTTTCCACTACTATCAGCCAAATTTTCAGTTTCAAGGATTCATTGCAACAACTTGGAATATATATACAAGGTCAACTAATTAAGCTTTTTCCCATATTCAATAGTGGCGAAATTGTTGCACATATTCAAAACATATTCAAATCTTGAATGTTATTACTCTTCAAATCTTGGACTTCGGATTAGGTACGAAACTCTTTAAGGTATCTTAAAATGTCTTCTCCAATGTGTGTCACAACAAAACAACATCATATCATTGTCTTATATAAGACTACTATTATTGCTATGTCACATATCTGCTCAAGCCTACAAGGTGTCTTGGTGTGAGGGATTTTGACATCAACATATGTATTTGTAGAGTATAGTCTTTGTTGCTTATTAAGGTCAAGACTTCCATCAATCCAAAACCTTGCAAGGCCTTTTATATGCTACTTCTGTCTAATATAGATAAAAGGCTTGTAGTTGCGACGTGAGAACTATGAATAGTATTCCTCTTTGTCTATTCATCTTTGTTGCATACGGAGGAAGCCTTTGAAAAAAATATTATATTCCCAATAATGACGCTATAGTGAAGCCAACTTCAACACAAAATTATCCTTGAATACTTTTACATATTGCATAGTTTTAATGCTTTAAGAAACTATAATACGTATGAACGAGACCTTGAAATATTTACATTAAAACTCCCAGAATTACGAATCAATTGTTTGAATTATTCATCTTTATAATGGTGTTGGGTCGTATATAGCTGAATTGATGACCAACAAAGTGCGGGACAATCGCGATATAAAAAGGGGTTACGGACATATCGAGTAAAAAAAGTTATCTGCGAGATGCGAAATAGGTCGTATGCCCTTGCCCTATCTGAGAGATAGCTGAAATGCTTCAAGGAGGGACGCAAAAAATATTTTTGGGGAATGTTCAAATATTCCACAAGATAAAAGGATCACTTTGGTGTAAGTTATAAATACAAGCCAATCCAAAAAGGAATTTCAAGACTTTCACGTCTTAACAACTCATCCTTATTGCATTGATTTGCTAGCCCCAAGAGGATCGAAAATAGCTCCTCACTTCACAAGATAAAAAATATGCTGAAATTCAAGGATTAGAGTGATATTCCACAAAGACGAGGGATTATGCTACAATTGGAAACGTCATCAATTTGTTCATGCAATTTCTTTAGAACCAAACTATTAGTGAAATGTGATACCACCAAACCTTTCATACTTAGTAATAAAGTCCGAATGAGGGCTGAAATTATATAATAAAAAAAAAGGTTTTCAAAGCAAGCTTTGAATGGATCATTAACAACCCTTCTTGTTCATCGATTTATATTATTCACATAGACATGTATGTTGCTCGAGGGAAATTATGTCGTAGGGAGTTATTTGAATTTGCATGGACGAGGTCTTTTATAGAACTCTTGCTAGTTTCTGTAGCCTAGTTCTTACGCATCTGTTTAGCAATGAACCTATTGGTAGTAGAGGAAATCCTTGTATAAAAGAAGATACCCTTAAGGAGACGAAAGTATACTCCTTGCAATTAAGAAACCAAACCGGATACTAAGAAATACATAGGAAATGGATGCACATATAAAGAAGTTGCTTCAAAAATATTAAAGAGGTTGTTAATTCTGAAAACTTACACAAATAAAGACCCTTCACTGCCATAGATGGAAGAAGAAATTACTGCACGTGCGAGAGGAGAGACGAAATTGTTTCCATGTTGTTGGTGATAGCTTTCCCTCGAGCCCGATAGATTTCTCTCTCGACTTGGGCTTGCCCTCATCGTGCTCACAGATACCATGTTAATTTTAACATGTTCTTTGCATAGTATAATAGATCCATATGAGCACAATTATCTATCCATAATTGAACCAAGCAAGTGAATTCAACTAGACTTATCGAATGAACGAGATAGATGTCCACTGGAAATGCGGACTAACTCATAATACTCAAAATGCGAAGAAGGGGCAAGGAAGGCTAAGTCGACTTCGAATTTCGAGAAAGGCCTCAACTCCTACAAGTGATGAAGAACCCCAGTCAAACTTGTTGATGTTCTTCCCTATTATTACTTCGATGCTCTAATTTTTTTTAGGAACCCATGTTTTCATTGGTGTTTGAAATATCTTATGACGTTTACATCATTGCAGGTTTATCCATTTTTGCTTTCACTCATTGGCAACCCAAAAAGGGATTGATTTGCGGTAAATGAAACCAACCAGCTACAATTATGATTTCACTCGTAATGGTGTTGGTGACCAAAAGTGTTTAATTCGTAAGAAATAAAACCAAATACTAGCATTATGGTTTAAATCGCATCCCGGTGCCAATGACCAGGATATGTCTTTACTGTGGAAAATGAAACTAGCCGCTACAATGGACAAAGATAAAGTTGAAAACTAAAAAGGGAAGGTTGGCTTGGACAAAGATGAAGTTGAACAACTGAAAAAAGAAGGTTGGCTTGTACAAAGATGAAGTTGAACACGAAAATAGAAGGTTGGCTTGAGAGATTATACACTGTTGCTTACAAAGTTTATATAATCACGGTCTATCCATTTAAATTTCGCTCACGGCAGTGCTAGTGACCCTAGAATTGAACTCAATACCAACAACATGGTGGATATAGGTTTTAAACAAGAATGCAAGACTAGGGCATTGGGAAATATTCGCATGTAATTGGTAGGAATTCAACCTATACGGAATTGTAGCGAAGGCATTGGCATTGCGGGATCCTGAGTTAAAACCAGGTAAAGGTGGGAAATGAAACAAACCACTAAAATTGGTGAAAATTAATTTTAACTTCGACAAAAGAAAATGGTGAAAACTAATTTCTCAAGCATAAGATACACTAATGTATTATATTTTTCAAAGAAATGACCCCTTGGTCAATCCTGCTATCTTCGTCTATGGGGCGATCATGTGAATCCTTGCCATTAGCTGTCGACTCTTTACCCTCATCACTCGGTTTGTTTCTATTTATCAAATGAACGTAACTAGTGGCAAGAGCTTCCACAATAAGTACATACACGGTAGTGAATGTGGTTGCAAAGAGTAGAGAATGGGAAATTGTGCCAAGATGAGATTTCGAGTGGGAGGAGATTTAAAGGCACTCGGAAGAAATTGCGATAGAGCGATTGCAAAAACAAGACTTACAACAAAAGCCCTAATCACTAAGCGAGCGAGAGATGACCAAAACAAAGTGATGTGTTTTGGGCGGAGAAATGTTATTTTAGCCTGCAGGTCTAAAATTTAAACGAAAAAAATAATACTTCCTCCCTCCATTTTTCCAAACATCATTTTTAATATTATGCCCTTCAAATATCATACTCATTGTTGTTTTGATGGATGGTGAGTGCACTCCTTGATTCTTTGTAATGTTAATAATTTTTTTAAAAGGAAGTTTCAAAAAATCAATTCAATTTCATTCTAATAAATTTATTTTAAAAAACATTGATGATGAACCACATAGAAAGGTGTCGACCTTAAAAAATTTGTGATTTATCTAGAAGAGTTTTTTAAATAAATAAATAAATTAATTTTTAAAATAAAATTGAGATAAAATAGTAAATTTAGGAGAGGTTTTTTGCCACCCATGGTTTTGCTCATGGTATTCCACCTTGCCAACAAGGGGGAATTAACTTTCGATCGTAGGTCCCAACTAGACCTGCTCTCATTTGGAATAGCTAATCCCATAGGTTTTAAGGATTGTTATCGGGGCTTAAGGGAATAATGAGTTAGTGGTTAACGAATTAAGGATTAGGGGCTTAGGAGTTAGGGAGTAAGGGCTTAGGGGTTAGAGGTTTAGGGTTTTAGGGTTAGGGGGAATAATGAGTTAGTGGTTAAGGGGGTTAGGGATTGGGGGCTTAGGGGGTTAAGGGGTTAGGGATTGGGAGCATAGGGGTTAAGAGATTTAGAGTGCATTTAGGGGTTAGGGGAATAATGATTTAGTGGTTAAGGGATTAGGGATTGGGGGTTAGGGGAATAATCGAGTTAGTGGTTAAACGGTTATGGATTTGGGGGTTAGGGGTTAGAGGGATTTAAGCACATTTAAGGGTTAGGGGAATAATGAGTTAGTGGTTAAGGGAGTTAGGGATTGGGGGCTTAGGGGTTAGGGGACTTAGGCACGGTTAGGGGTTAGGTGAATAATGAGTTAGTGGTTAAGGGATTAGGGATTAGGGGCTTAGGGGTTGAGAGATTTAGCGGTTAAGTATTTTAGGGGTTAGGGATGAGGGTTTAATGGGTTATGGGTTAAGCATTAACGGTGTAGGTGTTTAGGGGTTAAGGGTTTAGGTGTTAGTGATTTAGGGGTTTAAGGTTTTGAGATTTATGGTTTAGGGGGATTAAATGGGTTAGGGGTTGGGAATTAGGGTTTAAGGGTTAAGGGTTTTGAGAGGTTTGAGGGTTTAGCGGGTTAAAGTACGAGTTAGGGGTTTAAGGGGTATAGGGGGTTAAATGGGTTAGGGGGTTTAGAGGTTTGGCGGGTTAGGGGTTTTAGTAGTTAAGGATTTTAGGGGTTAGGGGTCATTAGGGGTTAATGGGATTAGGGTTTAGGGGGTTAAATGGGATAGGATTTTAGGGGTTTATGGGGTTAAATGGGTTAGGGTTTGGGAATTAGGGTTTAAGGGGTTAGGGGTCAGGGGTTAAGGGTTAGAGGTTTAGGGTTTAGGGGGTTAAATGGGTCAGGGGTTTAGAGGTTTACGGGGTTAGGGGATTTAGCAGTTAATGTTTTTAGGGTTAGGGGTTAGGGGTTATGGGGTTAAGGGGTTAGGGGGTTAAGGGGTTAGAGGTTTAGGGTTTAAGGGTTTAAATGGGTTAGGGGGTTAGGGGATTTAGCAGTTAGGGATTTTATGGGTTAGGGGTTAATGGGGTTAGGGTAGGGGGTTAAATGGGTTAGGATTTTAGGGGGTTAAATGGGTTTGGGGTCGGGAATTAGGGTTTAAGGGGTTGGGGGTTAACAGTTTAGAGGTTTAGGGTTTAGGGGGTTAAATGGGTTAGGGGTTTGATCTGGATTTATGCAGGAAGGCAATAGAATACACATATAACCATAAGCACAGAGATGCAGCAGAAATAATGCTTCATTTTATTAATAAAAGAATGACTGAAATAAGCTTACAAACATAATGGAAACAAGCTAGGGCGCCGGTAGCGTATCTCTGAGAAGAGATGTGGCATATGCAGGCCTCTAAAATGTGTTATATTGAGGCTCAAAGGCCTATTATAGACATAGTGGAAATAGATGAGCTAGGGTACTTGCAGCGTATCCTTGAGAAGAGATGTGACAACTACCAGCCCCTGAACTGTGTTACAATGAGGCTCGAAGGCCTATTTATTGTTAAGAAACAATGTAAAACCCGAAACGTCCAAAAACCTAACCCTAGGAGACGAAGCACCAAAAATGTGGGCCCTATTTGGGTAAATTGGTGTTTCAACTTCTCGAGGACGTAACTTTGGCATCTGATCTCCGTTTGATGTGCTCAATATCTCGTTAGAAAGATATGTTCGAGGACTACAAATTTTGGTATGAACAAAATAAGTCCATGGACACATGTTGCTCTTGGTTTTCCCAAAAAAACATCGTTTAGGGCCTCAAAACGGCTCCGGAAGTTCAGGACTCGAAAAACTGCTAAAAATAGTAAGTTGCGCTGAAACTTAAAAATGGAAAGAACTGATGGTGGGGGTTCAAATGGAATAGGTGGGTGGCCACCAATATCCACCTAGATCATTAATGCCCCAAAATAGCTCACAGGCGTGCAAGACTCGAAAACACATAAAAATGATAAGGCATTTGGAAGTGAAAAGCTACAGGAATTCATGTTGCGGGTCAAAATGTGATGTTGCGGGTCCAAATGGAATAGGTGGGTTGCCACCAATATCCACATGGATCATTCCTCCCTCCCTAGGAAGAAATGGTCTCTATTGAATTATGTTCCTCCCTGGGGGGATTTTGCTAAACTTGGTATTCCACTTTTCCAGAATGTCGCGGACTTGTTGGCGGATGTGCTGGATGTAGATGTGTTGTCAGTGGGTAGTCGTTGAAGGATCTGGGCAAATTTATCCATCATCATGTTCCTTTGTTTCTTGAGGGCCTCCTCGAGCAAGATTTTGATAGGATCTCTTGCTCCCTCGTCTTTCTTTCCTTAGTGGTTTAGGGTTTAGGGGTTAAATGGGTTAGCGGTTTAGAGGTTTATAGTTTAGGGGGTTAAATGGGTTAGGGGTTGGGACTCAGGTTTTAATGGGTTAAGGGTTAAGGGGTTAGATATTTAGGGTTTAGGGGGTTAAATGGGTTAGGGATTTATAGGTTTAGGGGGTTAGGGGATTTAGCAGTTAAGGATTTTAGGGGTTACGGGTTAGTGGTGAATGGGGTTAGGGTTTAGGGGGTTAAATGGATTAGGGGTCAGGAATTAGGGTTTAATGGGTTATGGGTTAAGAGTTTAGATGTTTAGGGTTTAGGGGGTTAAATGGGTTAGGGTTTTAGGGGTTAGGAGTTAAGGGTTTAGATGTTTATGGTTTAGGGGGTTAAATGAGTTAGGGTTTTAGGGGTTTAAGGGGTTAAATGGGTTAGGGGTTAAGGGTTTAGGGGTTAGGGGTTAAGGGTTTAGAGGTTTAGGGTTTAGGATTTAAATGGGTTACGGGTTTAGAGGTTTAGGGGGTTAAATGGGTTATGGGTTGGGAATTAGTGTTTAAGGGGTTAGGGGTTAAGATGATAGTTTCATTGGTCTCTATTTGTGCACAATAGTTGCTTATTCTTTGTGTCTCAATGTAACAATTTTGTAGGCATTGTTGCTTCTTTCAATATCTTCTCTATTTATTAATTTATAGTATTTGTTAGCCATTGCTTTACATTTATTGATGAAAATGTCTATTTTAGTTAAACCAAAAGTATGTTCAATATCTAGTTCCAAACTCAGCCACAATGTTGTCACACAATTTAAGTCTAGAGAATGACCATCTGATGAAGTCTCAATAACCACACTGCACCTCATGACTGCTTCATAAAAGCTTAAGTTCGAGTGTTCCACATTCATGAGAAAGTTGGCTCTTATACTCTTGCTTCACCTCACTGTGTCCTAGAAATACCCTTGTTTATTGAAAAAAAATCCTAATGTTGTCGACCTTGTCCCTTAACAGACCAAGGAAACAGATGATACTGAGAAGAATGGAAAGCACTAAAAAGTTGGAGAGAGTACAAAATACTAGGATGATTTAAAGGATAAGCTTGAAGAATGTAACAGTGCTGAAACAACTAAAAGTTGACCCAAACAAACAGTTGATAATGTGAAACCTTCTTCTGTACCAGTCAGCAAGACTACATTCATGTGAGAGCAAGAAGAGGCCAAGCAACTGATAGGCATAGCCTGACAGAGAGGGTATGGTTCCCTCTTTTTAATGAAATATTTGATCTACATTTTGCCTATCGAATATTAACCATTTTAACCTTGCCAACAAGGGGGAATTTAGGTCCCAACTATACCTTATCTCGTTTGGAATGGCTAATCCCAATGGGTTTTAAGGATTTTTATAAGGGTTAGGGGAATAATGAGTTATTGGTTAACGGATTAAAGATTAGGGGCTTAGGGCTTAGGGGAATAGGGGCTCATGGGTTAGGGGTTAGGGGAATAATGAGTTAGACGTGGTTAAGGGGATAGGGATTGGGGGCTTAGGGGTTAGGGGATTTAGGTGCATTTAGGGGTTAGGGGAATAATGAGTTAGTGGTTAAGGTATTAGGGATTGGGGTTAGGGGAATAATGAGTTAGTGGTTAAGGGGTTAGGGGGAGAGAGAGAGAGAGGGAAAGGAGTGAGAGAGGTAGAGAAGGGTAAGAGAGGGAGATGGTGACACAAAGATGGAAGGGGGACAGAAATAAGGAGAGTGTGAGGGATATAATGAGAGGATTGGGGGGTAGATATATATATATATATATATAGAGAGAGAGAGAGAGAGAGAGAGAGATTGAGGAAGAGAGAGGGAGGTAGGAGAGAAAGGGAGAGAGAATAAGGATGAGAGATAGGACTTAAGAGAGAGGAACCAGTATCATAGAAGAAAGAATATGTGACCAAATTACTCTATAGGGAGATGGGAGATAGGGGCACCCTACCTACCTAACTAAATATATAAACCAAATGTGGTGTAATCGTCTGTAATGGTGGTCAATTATACAAGGAGGCACTAGATTTTTAATGTGATATGCAAAAAACAAGTACCAAACCTAACCATTTCACATTCACCAATGTTCTGTCTGCATGTGATAATTTGGTAAATTTGGAACATGGAAAAGGAGTCTTGTTTTTTGATCACCTCCCATGAGGATTCACTAATTGTGAGAACACAATGCTTGTGGTTGCATCTTCTAAATTCCACCAACACCTCATCCAATAATGCTAGTATAAAAAGTCTCAAGCTCTCGATAGCCAAAAGGAACATAATGCATGTGCCCTCAATCTCTTCTACATACTTGTAGCTCTCCTCCCAAACCAAAGCCACTAGTGTTGTGTGTTCGCTTTGCCCTGAATCTTGTGCAAACATCCTGAGGTAAGGAACTCTTGCACCAAGGTATGGATCCACTATGTGTCATATGCACTGAAGGAAACATGTTCCAAACAATAGGTAAATTCTCACAACTATCCCTTTGTGGGATGTTGAGAACTCCAAAATGCCACATGCTCATTAATGAAATCTATAAATTGAGAACTTTCGTACAAGACTTGAAGTCATACAGAACTTGGACCAAAAGGCTCAGGATCTGGGTAGCGCAAAGGAAAATCTGCAATATGATTTGTACTATTATCATCTAGATCATTTTGCATGGAGATCTCCTAGAGTTGAAATGCATATTCCAGGTTCCATAGAACATCTCCCATGGAAGGCATGTCGAAGCCCATCTCTTCCAAGAACTTTTCGGTAGTCTCCCTAAACATTTTTAGAGAACCAAAGTTGATGGTCCCAACAAGGTGAGGGTCAATGATTTTTTCAAGCTTGCCCTTTTTCTACCAGTGCATTTCCCACTCTTCTAAATTGAATTGTTATCTAGGAAAAACAAGATTAAGAGTTTCCCTTGCACACAAGAAATCCAGTAACACTACTCCAAAAGAATATACATCAGATTTCTCTGTCAGTTGTTGCCTTCTAAAGCATTCAAGATCAAGGTACCTAAGGGAAAAAACTACCTTTGGATCCAGTATTTGAATGTCCAAAATCTGCCACCTTTTCCCATGATCCTGTTATCGTGGAGATCTTTGACATTTAGATAAGCGCAGAGGATTTACTACAAGGGAATTAGATTGCATTGACCATATATTGGATCTTCATTGGTATCTCTTCAGTCAAACAGTTTGCCAACAAGTTGAGGGAGTCTAAATTGGTGCAGTTGAAAATGAAAGGCAAGATTGTTCTGTCGAGGCCAAATCCCATGATGCTAAGCTTGAAAACCCTCTCGTTATTGCAGGTCACGCCTTCGAGCTTCGAGATGGTGATGTTGCAGGGGTTTTGATCTTGTCTCCAATCCACGTACACACCTTAGAGCTCTAAGATGGTGACATTGTAGGGGTTTTCATCTTGTCTCTGGTCCACTATGTGAGCTTGGGTACATAAACCTAGCACCATGTCGGGTTAAGGGACATTATGAGCATTTGACAAATAAATCTCGATAGAGAAATGGAATTATGGAGACATTAGCTATCATACATATTTGGTTTCCTCTGTCAAAGTACAAAAGTCATCAGTCCTCCAAAAGGAGCCTTCTTCCCATTCTTTCCTCCAAAACTAGGGTTCATTAGTGCTACCATATATGCTAATAAAACCCCTTCACCATCTCCCCCATCAGGAAATCTGAGTTGTCAAACAAAAAAGTGAAGTTCAAGCTCTCCATCGTCAAGGGTTATATGGCATGTCTTGTCACTGTGTAAAGAAATTTATTTTCAATACATTTATAGATGGTGGTATGATGCAGATATCCCATTTAATGTTTCTCAATCACTTATTACCAAGCTATGCGAGACTCTATTATACTACATGAAAGGGCTTCAAATTCCCTACTACGCATGACTTGAGAGGAGCTTTTTTGCAAAAAGAGATTTACTACTTTGATTATTATTCAAATATAAAACCAATAATATTGTTTTATTTAAAACTTAATTTGATATGATCATGTAAATTATGTATTAAATGAAACAAATATATTCATTGGTATAATTCTCATAGAAATTGATAAAACTAGACACATTTATCCATTATTACACAATAAACCATAATTAAATATTTTGAATTACATATTTATAACCATTAATAGAGGTTTATATATTATTAAAAAATTAAATAAATTTCACACCTAAAATCTCAAAAAAATTTCATAATACCATAAAAACTTAACCAAGGTTCATATCAAACAATTAATAAAAGTTCATACACCATTAAAAAATTAATTTTCATAACTAAATTAACAAAGGTTCATACAATACTCCCCCATGGGGGTGAGTACTGAGCAAAATGTGGAAGGCGTCTCACATGAGTAAATATAAGTGGAGTGAGGGTGAGGGATGGTACTCCCGATCCCTTCACCATAACGCATGCAGCGAGAGAGTTACTGGCTTCATGTTGGAAATTCGTGTGAAAAATAATTGCGCATTGGATTTCGGAGGTGGTGAAAGGATAAGGCAAGGGAAGATGAGGGAGCCCAACATTAGACTCCTAAATATGGTTTGGTATTGGTCTTGATGGTGGCCTCCAAAGAGAAATCTTAAACGTCACAAGAAGGTTTACGGATGGAGTGGATTGTGTGTGCTTGTCGTTGGAATTTGTTGGTGCGGTGTGTTCAACCGATCCCTGCTGCTTAGTTTCTCAGCCATTGACTGCGTCTGGGTTGAGGATAGGAAGTTGAAGGGAAGTGAGCTCACTGGTTTCCATTTTTCTTGGTTTTCAGTGAACCTGTTTTTTTGTGATAAGAGAAAAAGCTAGAATTTTGCAGTCTAGGAAACCTCGAGGGTGGTAGCGAAAAAATAGTTTATTTTCCAAATTTCGTGCCCTTCGGTGTGGGTGTGATGGTGTTTGGTGGATTGGTGCGTGGTCTCTATGTGGAGAATTTAGAGGCTGGTCACTGCCCTGGGGGATTTACGCTCAGGCGTCGGCTACTTTGTCATCGTTTGTTGTTCAATTTCCCGTGTTGGTTTGGTGGGTGATGGTATTTGGTTTTGCTGGTGGTGGAAGTCTTTATCTGACAGTAGGAGGTGTCTTTGTGCTTCCCTATGGTGGTGGGAGATGACATTTGGCTCCTTTGTTGGTGGTGTTTGTTTTCTATAGTGGGGGTTCTAGTCTCTGAACTCTGCACACGGTGGGGTTCCTCGACCTTGGTGAATTATGAAGCCCTCGGTGAGGTTTCGATGTTCTCCCTCCCTTGTCATCCATGGCCCGGTGAGGGTGGCATACTCATAAATAATCATGGTGGCGCCACGATAGGGTGGAAATACTGCGGGGTGTGCACAAATTGCTAGTGTGGGTGCACATGGGGGCCGTGGAGGAGGTAAGCGGGGGGATAGCACAGGTGGGGGTTTGAGGGTTCAAAAGCAGAGTCGTCGGGGTGGAGGAGGTCGTGGTGGCAAGGAGAATTGTGGGTTTGATTGATTTGAGGTAAATGAGGGGTAGGTTATCCAACATTGCTTCCTAGAGAACTTTCGTGCACTTATCAACAGCCTGATGGAAAGAGTGGACATGAAAACTAAGAGATTATGTTGTGAGGAGCATGCAGAGAAAATGGAAACATTAGACCAAATGCACTATTTACAATGCCAAGTTCGGGAGAGACTAGTGGTAGTGGTTTGGCGAGGCCAAAATCAACTCACTAAGAAAGTAGAAAAGCTGGAGACTTGGTTGGCGCACTTTGAAGGGCACGGTCAGTGTGATTTATGTCCTTCACCGCATCTAAGAACAACCCCGGACAACTTTGCATCCATCACATTGGACAACTAGTATGCTATTTGGTGTACTTTATGTTTTATATGTGTTTTGGTGCCTATGGCCCAACCGTCTATGGACAATGTCCCTGGTCCCTCTTTTGTATTTTTTTGCATCTGGTGCAAATTTTTGTCAACAACCCCAGTCAAGGTGAGACCACCTGTTTTGTAAATGGCTATATATACTCCTTTTTTCCTACATGAATATAACATTGACTTACAAAAGAACAAAGGTTCATACATCATTAAAAAATTAATTAAGTTTCATACTTAAATTAATAAATTTTCACACCTATTTACTAAATAGGCCTATAAAAATATATTTTAGGTTTATATATTTAGTATTTATCAAATATAAATATAATGATTTAATACTAGATTTAAATGACCTCACATGTTTAACATAAGAAATGTTATATTTATCTATTTATTAAATGTAAATATGAAGACTTAACCTTAGATTTTAAAAAACTCACACTTTTAACATAAATCAATGAAGTTTAAAAAATAAACTTTATGACCAAATATTAAATATAAATATAAATATTAATTTGGCTATCTAATTAATATTATAACTTTTACTAAAATTATAATGAAGGCATTAGTGTAAAATTGATAGATGATACATGCAATTATGTTAATTGTAGATGAATCCATCCGCACTGTTAAACTTTAGAGACAAAAGGGTATTCATAATTTTAACACTGTAAATTCAGAGACCCCTTTGTCTCTAAATTTTAACATTGCAAATGGATTGAGAGACACCTATAGTGAAATTTAACACTTCGATACCAAAATTTCAATTTTCCATATATAGAGTGACATAATTAAAAATTACTGACATAAATGACTAATTCATATACTTGTTGTACTTGTTATTTGGCCATATTTTTATTCTTGGACTATAATAGTCATTTACATTAATCATAATTAATTTTGTCACTTATTATCTAGTCATATATCTTAATCTTAGACTAAATTAGTCATTTAAGTTAGTCACTTTTACTTTAGTCACTTATTATCTAGTCATATATTTCATCCCTAGACTAAATTAGTCATTTAATTTAGTCACTTATTATATAGTCGTATATTTTATTCCAAGACTAAATTAGTCATTTTTAGTTTGGTTACATAAAATTGCTCAAATTTAGTAGTAATTCACTTGAAATAATTGCGGTGACTAACATTTTTAGTCACCTAGTCATTAATTTCATCATCTTTTACTAGTGAACGGTCCAGATCCCCTATCGCAGATTTCATTGCACAAACGTTAAACAAGTCCGAACCTTGCGATAAAAGCAATTTTAAAACTTTCTCTCACCTTCGTGCATCCCATTTCTATTGGATCGCATCGATCCTTCCAATTCCACTTACCACCTTTCAACCGTGTGAAAACTGCCTAATGGTTCTCCCCCCCCCCCCCCCACCCCGCGCCTAAACCACCTTCATATTCGAATTGACCTGTAGTTAATGCATTCACTGTTCAAACAAATTGCTTATAAAATGCTCAAATGCATTCATTTGAACCCTCTGTTACCGTTTTTTGCGCATAGAACCATTCCAAATTGAGAAAAGAAAGTTGCCGCCTCTGTTTTAGCTCAAAAAACATACATAATTCATCAAAATTGATTGCTACAATACTGGAGAAGCCACCAAAGTGCATATAAATACCAGAAGAAGCTTTTGAAAGCTTTCCAACCCCAAAAAACCCTTCTTCATAGCAAAATTCCATTTTCACAGGTATTCTTCAGAGAAAGAGACTTATTCATCAATCTCAAAGAATTATATTGTTAATTGAATCCTTTAGAAACTTGTATGCCTAAAGAATACCCCTTTGCTTCATAAATTCTTTAGATATACAAACCCTAAGCATTTTTCACAGTTTCTGAAAGTCTTGACCTATTTAGAAAAAAATTGGAGTGATTTTAGCCATTTGTAGACCTTAAGAATCCCTCTGAGACCTCCAAAACCTTTTCTATAGTACTCAGGAGCCTTTCTGCATAAAAAGTAAGGTTTTAAGATTGTTTTATTACAGAAAAGTCCACTGTAAACCCTTGAAATATTTTGTTGAGACTATAAGGTCAGGAAAATTACTCTTTTGATACAAAATTGATAGATTGAGTCAAATTTATCAGAAATATCCCTTTGCAAGCCAAAGATAGAAACCATGTCATATCTAAAAACTTTCTTGTAAACTGTTTAAACTTATAGAAGTGTTTCAAAAAGGCCTAAATCAGTGTTTTAAAGGTTAAAAGTATTGAAGTTGATTAATCAAACCTATCAATGGCTTCCAAAGGCAATATTGTGATCAACCCTCTACAACCTCCTGTTGTAGATGTAGAGCATATTCCCCTTGCATATGTAGATTTCAAAATTGAAGATCCTGTGACAGAGTTTAACCTTCTTGATCTCCACTGCTGGAGCCAAGAGAAATCCTTAGACCAAGCTGATGAGGTTTTTATTTGGGAATCAAATTTGCCTAAATATGTTGTCCCTCACACTTACCAATGCCCAGACGCTATTAGATTATGCCAATATTGTTATTCTCCAGATGAAAGAGCCATTGTGAATTCTGAAAAAGAAGTGTTGTTTACCATTACAGCTGAATCTATCAACCATATGCTTCAATTACAGCTTGAGCCTAATGAAGTTCCTTTATCAATTGAAGCCCTCACTAATTTTTATTTGGAGTTGGATTTTCCCAAGAAATTTCAAAATTTTCAAACCTTCATACCATCCTATGTGGAAATTCCTAAGCTCAACCCTCCATACTCCTCTTCTAAATTCTCAGAAAGAACCAGACACATTATTTCCATGTTATCTTTTATCCTTGCAGATTTCACAGATGAACATGTTGATGCATTAGTGCTTGGTTTCTTGTCCATTTTTGTACCTGGCCAGCCCCTTGTGATTATCTTTAACTTTGCACAATATATTGTTGATAACATCCATGAACAACTAGTCAAACTGCCTACTGAAGGTATGTTTAGGTATTCTTCATTTCTTTTCCACATGTTCCCTTATTTCCAGTCTGAAAGGTTTCTAACTGTTGAACTCAGATGTGGGAAGAAATCCTAATCCCAATCATAATGCGGACTTCATTAATAAGGAAGATCAAATGAGTTACTCTGGGATTTCACATATTCTTTTTATCATCACTTGAATTTTCGTAATAGTGTTCAACTTATGATCAACAATGAAATCAAAGTTTTACAATTTTTAATTGAAGAAGGGCGGGTGATTGGTATTTATACCATATCTGCGTCAAAGGTTATGGATCAAACCTAATTCCTTACAAATTGCCAAAATACCTCCCCATGAGGTTATTTGCTTTAGAGTATATAAGGAATATTTTGAACTCAGATGCTGTAAATTTCTTGGCTGCAAAGAAGAAGACGCAATTTAAACTAAATAACCAAGTTGGTCCATTCATATGTAATAACAGAGAAGCAGGTTCAAAGGTAGAAAAACAGTTGTTAGAGTTCAAGTTCAACACTAGTTTTATTTGGTATTATGATCCCTTTGGTATAATCAGAAAAATGAGAGTTAAATGTAAATTAACTCCATACATTCATGAAAAGAAGCCTGATATTGAGAAATTCTCAAACCAATCAGAATGGTTAGAGAATACACCAATAGAGACTGATAAGAAAAGTGATACTAGTCACATTTTGCAGACTCCAACTCAGGAAGACAGAAGTATGAAAAGAAACAGGCAAGAAGGGTCTTACACAGCTGAGACCACTACAGAGACCAGATTTATACTTAGATACAACAAAAAGCCAAAGATTAATCCTGCAAGCAAAGAAAAAGAGACAGTTGAGGTCATTGACACAAAGATTCCAGAAAAAAAATACTGTACCTCCTATAGTAACTGAAAATGAACAACAACCTACCACTTCTAATACACAGTTGAATTAAAAACAACATAGTATAGAAGTATCATCATCAAAGTAGACAGAAGAAAAGGATATGGACATCAAGGAAAGGTACAATGAGATTAAAGCTAAAAATGAAGAAATAAAAAATGAAATATATTCTCAGTACTTAAAGCAAACCCCCAGCATACAAAATGAGTTGCTTTCAGCGTTTGATTACAAGAACAAGAATATGTTGATGATAGTGCTCCAGCCCACATTACCAACTCCTATAACATCCTCTAATTATAAAAAGGTTGATTTTGAAGTTCCAGTCCAGGATATTCATCCTTTGGATCAAATTGAATTCCATAAACAAGCAGGAGAGATACTTTATTCCACAATGACTACAAAAGCAATGAGTGCACAAAAGCTTCAAAATACTTTGATAAATGTAAGAGATCAGCTCAAACTAGAGAAAGCATCATCATATGCAAAGGACATCAGAATCAAATCCTTGTAGGAGTTAGTGATTGAGGTAGGTTATGTTCCTCAAAACATAAAAGCCGCAGAGGAATTAATTAAAAAGAAGAATGTTGATATTGTTGCACTTAGGAAACAGTTGAAACTGCCTCTTACTGAGCATCCTCAAGCTAAGGAGATTTTGCAAGATACTAATCAAAAAGATGAAATGATGAGTATCATTTTGCGGCTGACAACCCAGATTAAAGAAATGGAGATTGAGATGGATAAATTGGTCCAAGAAAAAGAAGCTAACAAAACACAAGAAGTTCCTGCCATTATGATTTTGCTTCTAGCTACGACAACGATTCCTTTGTTGATTCATGGCTTACTAGCTCCCAAATATTTTTAATGCTTCTATAGGTCCAAATACTTCATCAACAACCACCTTACACTAAATCTTGACAACAACAATGCAAAATTAGATGAAGGCAAAGTAAAATTCAAAAGCCAAAGGCAATCACAAAGATATGTCCATCGAAGCCAATGAGATAGCAGGTTAAAAGAATAGATTAAAAATCTTGAAGATACAAAAAGGTTGCACAAATAAATACCAAGAGAATGAAAAGGTAATGGGACTGAATGAAACCGACTCAAGAAATTAGAAAAAGAAATTAACTTTGAAAGAACCTACAGCTTTTTATGTTAAGAACCAATTATGCTTCTTTACTTGAAAGCAAAAGAAGTATCTTCTGAGAAAAACCAAAGAGGAACTGAGTAAAAAAACTTGAAGAGGCCTTGGAAATTATTAAATTTCTCGATTCCAAAAATAAACAAGAACTGGATGAAATTGGAATTACAGATAGAACAGAGACCATCCTTGAAGTAAGGAAGGTAATGCCAAAAAAACTTGATAGCTTGATTAGAGGAAAAGTGCAAAAACATGAAAGTAAAATCCTGAGATTTATGATCAAATTTGATATTTTAAGGCAAAAGGGCCTTCCAAATCCTTTGGTAATCAATGAAAAATTGATGAAACAAGAGGATTATGACAAAAATATGAGAGAATTTTCTAAAGAGCAGGTAAATAAATCAGCTTTGTAGGTCATCCCAACAGGGAAAGTTTTGTATAAGAATTTTGAAAATCTGTTTTACTCGCAGCATGAAGTAAAACACCCGTTTGTGAACAAACCAACATTTTCCAAATACACTGAAGCTGATGAAAACTTCAGAAGGCTTATGAAGATTAAATTGCCATAAACTGAGTTCTAGGAGAAGTTAACTGATCTATTATAAAATCAGATTACATTGAGGACAGTGCAGGAAAGGTAAAAAACATAGTTGTTGTTTTTACATTAGCAGCAACAGTTTTCTGCAGAAAAAGTGTATCAGATGAAAGATTGAAGATCAAATCAGATAAAAGATGAAACTTCCAGCGTGAAGGACACCTCAGTTGTCCAGCTGCAACCTAAATCAAAACATCAAGCTATTTTATTTCAATAAATAGGACAACTAGCAATTAGTTAGGTAGTTGTCACTATCTTCTTGCATGAAGATATTTATTTTTCCAAGAAAAATTCCTAATTTTATTCTAAGATATTTTGTACTAGATTTTTTATAAATACTTCACCATTTGAAGTATTGAAGGTGGGTTAATTGCTGAACATTTTTGTAGTTATCCTATTCTAAACCTAAGGGTTTGTGTATCAATTTCAAGTCAGCAAACCGGATCACAGAAAATAAAGCATCATATTACATGTTTCATGTGTTGGGCCACTGCAGTTAAGTATTTCACTTGTCATCTTATCAATTTTCTTATGTTTTCCATATATTCATGAATGTGTTCTGAATCTAAATGATAAATCAGGAATTGTATTTCAGAATTTGTTAAAAGCACTCTTTTTTGACTGATTGTCATTTATATGTTTTCTACTGATATCCAGACTAGGGAACCCTTAATTGCTCCCTGATTTTGATTGACCCCTGCCTTTTCACTCCTAATCCGGATTTAAGAACCCTTAATTTCTCTTTTATCCCGATAAAAACCATTTCACCATCATCCTTGAAGATCTGAAGTGACTCTACTATCTTGCCCTGTAAACATTTACCTTTAGACCTTGATCCTGATCTGACTGCTTGACACATTGACTCCATTTTACCAATAGGATACAGATCTATAGCTATCCATCTAAGTAAGTTATTTCCCCACCAAACCAAATCAAAACCCCAAAACCAACTTGCCCCATATAACTAGCCTAAAATCAAATATAATCAACAAAGTTAAATCATAAAGAGAGAGCCCTCTCTAAGCATTATGAAGGTTAGATCCTAAGGCTTAAAAATAGGTTTATGGTTACCTCTGATATTCTTCAAACTAAAAATCTCACAAATTTAAGAATTATTAGAGTGAGAACAAATGCAACATATTATCATCTATATGTTTATTTAGTTATATTTACAGATAATAATGAATCAACATTTAAACTTTTTATGTAAGAAACAAGGATACATGGCTGAACTTTATATGTGCACTTTCAACCATCATTATACAAGTTTAGAATAGTAATACATAGAATTATTAAACCCTCTAATAGGGTGAATTGACATGTTAAATATAACAACTATGAGTTCCTCAAGGATGAGGACAACTACCAGTCTCTATAGCAAAAGAATGTACTTTTTATTATTCGAAATGAATAACGAAGAAGTGATTTCATGGGAAAAAAACGGACGATAACCTGTCACATCAAGTTGATGATTTAATTTTCATAATAAATAATCTCAACCTTGCGAATAGGGTTACGATCGTACGTAGACATGCATTCATTGTGTCTCATTAAATAGGCACTCTAAGTTTATTATTCTTGCATCATTGCTTATGCAATCAATTTAGGGTAGCCAGCAGGTTGTTGAACTCTTCAATACACACTTTAATACATTCATTTTTCATTAATCAATCTCGTTATTCAATGCTCAACATAATTTTTTTTAATAGTTTGTTGTTCACTATTGTTATTAACAAAGTTCACATTTTTGTTACGTTTTATTATTTAAAAGAAAAAAATTAATTTTAAACTTCATATTATCTATAATTTGCAAAACATTAAAATTTAGAAATCTCAAGGATGCTTTCATAATTTAAAATTGAAAAAATGATTTTGAATTTCACACTATATTTAATTTCTAAAAAATTTAAAAATTTACTAACACGCCACATAGTTTCAACTCTCAGTTTATGATTTCATATGAATATGATAGGTTAGAAAAACAAAAGATATTGTTTTATAAGCTTCATGAATTTTATCTATTTAAAATATATTTTTGGTTTTATAAATAAACTTTGTGTTTTGAAAAGCTCCTTTTAAAATCTAAAAGTTAAAACATATAACTCAACAAAATTTTAGACAAAAATGATATTACAAAAAAAAAACAAAAAAGTATATTTATTAAACTATGCATATTATTATGATCATTGATCTTAGTTGCATCACTTCATAGGACACTATTCCATGCATATTTACAAGACTACACTCTACCAAATTTTCAAAGTAATCTTCAATCTTAGCATAACAATTCCAATAATTGATATTGATAGTTTTAATTTTCAAAAAAAAAAAAAAAAAACATGTTTAAATTATATTTAGAAATTAAAATTAATTTTAAAAATATTAGTCTAGATTCATCTTAACTCGGATCTACCAAACCAACGAGAGATCAAATGGGTCAATACCATAGGTTATCATAAACATGAAGCTCAAAAACCAATGGTAACTTGATCGAGTCGAATTTACCTTAAATACCAAACAAAATATATATATATATAAATGACATTTGAGGATAAACTCTGATAATTCGGATTCTAGTTGCTAAAGTACTTTGCCATATGGAAGGTCACGGGGTCAAATCTCCTCGATGCCCTTGGGGTTAGGCCCCGAAATTAAAGCCGACGGCTGATCCCTTCGGGTGGATCTATCGGATTATTACCCGTGGATGTAGCGGCCACTCAGTGACCGTGAACCACAGGCTAAAGAAATTACTCTAGATAGGATAGTAACTCGTATAAATAAAGATATATATTATTAGACATCACTTAATCATTATCACCTGAAAAATTTCACACTATAATGATCCATAAATTTAGTGGTACGGTCTACCACATGATAGATTCTATGCTCCAATTTTGCCCTGAATAGTCAATCGGCTTTGCCCCCATGATGTTTTTATTGTCCTTTAATTTAGTTATATTTAAACTAAACGACAGGAAGTAGCTACCATGTAGCACTTCTATAATCTAATCTCCTTGTAAGTCATAAATAATGCTTATTTAATCGAACTAATTTACCATATATATATATATATATATATATATATATATATATATATATATATATATATATATATATATATATATATATATATATAGTCTAACTTATAGATGAAATGACCTTTTTCACGACATGTTTTCTAATTAATTTTAATCAAAATCTGGCAAACATTTTTTTAAAATTGAGTTTAAGTTATTCAATTTGCAGAATTGGAATGCCCCAGGGTTTTTTCAGGGTGGTGAATTCATTTATGCATTCTAAACAACAAAAAATCACATTATTTCTTGAAATTGTTTTACCAAATTCCGATGAAAAAGTCTATTATGTCTATAAGTTAGACAACACACACACACACACACACATATTAAAAAATAAATAGTGTCTAGAATAAATGGTCTTTGACCTTGAACAAACTCCACTCATTTATTATCTTTTACTTTAATTTAGTTATATTTAAACTAAGCAACAAAGACTAGTTACTACGTAACCCTTGTTTTATCATACATATGCTCGACCAATGAGATGAACTTTACCTGAAATTTTTGCTCACCAAACATCAATTATGCGTAGAGTGGATTTTGATGTACTCGAGTACAATAATGTAGTCGAATACATTTTATAATATTTACTAAAATTTTCCATGCCAAACATGCTTAACATCTCCCTGAACATGGGAAACATGCCCACTAAATTAATTTTAAAGCCTTCGCTACTAGGGAGGCTAAGCAAATAAATGGTGTAGTTAAAATGATAGTGTAACTTATGAGTGATTTGGAGGAAATTGAAAGTGAATTTTTCAATCATTGCATCTTTGTATTTCAATCTCAAGGAATGATTAAGGATATTGGGGATGCCATGCAATGATGCATAGATGTAGTATGAACTTGGGTTTACAAAGAGCATTAACTTTAGACTAGTTGG
>JAXQQM020076997.1:0-24592 GCA_034641835.2 Pinus albicaulis | reverse complement strand
CGTACACTTCGACAAAGAATTCATACTAACACTCTTTCTTCTATAAATACTTTTGAAGAAGATGAGAAGTTGTTGGTTGGTTGGTCACTAGTTGTAACACTGAAACTCTCGGAAATAATACATAGTCTTTCTAAAGTTGAAGAAGAAATTGAAGTCTTGGAAGATGGATTATGGTTTGACATGCTTGTTCTTGAGAAGGCTCTATCATTGGATCCCTGAGCTTGGCTATTGGTGATGTATTCTGAACTGTCTGCTGTTTTTCCTGTTTTCATTATGTTTCATAAATTTTTACTACAGTAGGATGAAAAGTTTAGGTTAAGAAATGACTCCTGGAAGCACCTTAGACCTGTTTATCCTTCACTGTTTTATGTTTTCTTCTGCTAAGGCATTATAGAGTCTTTAATAATTCTCTTGAACCCTTATGCTTGTTTATTTGTCAAATAGTTCAAATAGTTGGTTCCAACATGATTTATGGTTTTCCCTGCTTGTCTGCTACCACTTGAAAACTGTTTTTGAAGTCTCCCTTTGAAGTACCATTGTTTACAATTAGCCAAGGAGGTCTGTTTTGATCATACCCTTTGTCCCTGCTTGAACAATTGTTTTAAAGGTCTTTATAGTTTTAATCATGGATGTGTTAGGTGTTCCCTCTTCTATGACTACAATTATCAGTGAATATTTAATGTTTTCTATCTCTTTTGAAATAAAATCTTTGAGGAAATAGGATGTGCTTTTGAATCTTAGATTTCATTTTGAAAGTTGTCTTGAAGTCATTATTTGCTTAAAGTGTGGTTTTTAGAATTCATGGTTAGCCCTGTCTATCAAATACCTCTTTATTGTTCAAATTATGTTTTTAAGTTCCCTTTGTTGAGAATTCAATTTCTCTTTCCAAATCATTAATGTCCATCTCATTCATAAAACTAAAGGATCCTATGGCCAAGTTAGATTTTCCCTTTGATATCCCATATCCATTGATGAGCTTGTCATAAACCTCTTCTTGACTCCATTGCCCAATGAATCTGACTCTTCTTCTTTCTATCTATACTACTTAGACCTTTCATGTCCTGCTGTACCAATTCAACCAAACAAACAAAGAAACATACCAAAAAAACACTTGCACTTAATAACTAGTCTAAAATAAATACTTAAAGGCAAACAAGATATACCTTTGCAAACAAATAATTTGAGAGATCCCTCTCTGAGAAAAGGAGGACTAGATCCTGGAACTCTAAAGGTTGGTTCTGATGTTTTCTTGTCTTTTGGTTAGCCAATATATCAAAACTAAGGAACCCCAACATAATGGCGATCATGATGGGACCTATTGAATCTATGATAGCTTAGCAAACTATTATAACTCTTTAGTTCTACAAATATCTAAGAAAATCAGTCAGTAAACCATAGAGTAGACTCTGTTTGTTTGAGCACCTTAGCTAAGTGTTGAAATCAGACATAGGACATTCTCATAACCATAGAAATATAAAAAATCCAAAAATATTTCAGATTGGCTTCATAATAAACATGGTGGTGGAACCATAAAACATTTTACCTTCACAAAAGCTAAAATTTTTCCACTTGGCGACTCCATTGGCCCCAGTAGGCTTATTACTCATCTAGGTCTCCAAATCTCTTTAGGACTGTGTTAACCATCCTTGAGGAATTTTAGAAACCTAATCCCATACTAGAATAGACATTGTGAGAGGCAAAACTTTCAAAACAATCCCTAAAAAAATTCAACCTCTCTCGTCTTTGAAAAAACAGTCTGGCTTCACATAGAATCAACACTAGATCTCATCCAGACCCTAATCCTCCTACAATAGTTGACAATCCAGAGAAGATTTTATGGTAGACTTCTAAGTCTAGAAAATCAGCTGCTGATAGGAGCCTCTTAAGAACAAAATCTGTCCCTGAAAACCTTATTGTCTTAAGGGATTTACACTTTGACTTACATCATACAAAGAACATATTCAGAACCAGGTCTCAAAGTGATTTAAACCAAGCTGATTTTGAAACTGTATGTTTGCAACAGAGCTTTAGTAGAGAAGCCTCACCTTCTACTCCTCCTGATTCCCAGCTTCTTCACAACTTTAGCCTCTTTTGTAACAAGTCTTCTCAAAACCAGTTTGCTAGCCCAAGTATTTCTTCCACTCCAATCCATACCACCACTATCCAAAACACACCATCCCATCGATCCCCTCCCCTCTTACATCCTCCACTTGTAAACCCCCTGTTCTTTCCACAACCTCCTATCATGGCAACATGGTATGCCCCTCTAGTCCTTCCTTTACCTTTAGTCAATCTGCCACAGGACTATCAATCCAAAATACCATTATATGATGCAAGTGGTGCTACTACTACTTCACAACATGTGGAAAGGATGAATGACTATTTTGACAGAAATGAGATTGATGATGAAACTGTCAAACTTAGATTGTTTTCTCAAAGTCTAGGGGGAGAAGCAAGGAAATGGTTTAAAGGCTTAACCCCTAATAGTATTAATGACCTCTAAGCCCTTCATCAGTTATTTTTAAACAAATGGGAAGTTAGAAAAAACCCTCTCCAAATACTTTTAGACTACAACAATCTTAAAAGAAACACTAGGGAAAGTGTTCAAAATTATTGCACTAGGTTCAATAGTATTTATAATGCACTGCCCCCAGACTTGAAACCTCCACAAGGCTCAGCTTTGGCCAAATTTCCTGAATGATTTGATCCTGAAATGGCATATCAGCTAAGAGAAAGAGATCCCTTGACTTTGGAAGACATGAAAAAGGGAGCTCTTGCTGTGGAGGTAAATCTGATAGAGAAAAGAGCTAGGATGAGGAATGAAAGGAAAGTATCCTTTAGGGAGGAATCTGCACCCTCCACATCTAGCTCAAAAATGGAAAGGATGATGGAAGAGATGATGAAAAAGATGAGCATACTTGAGAAAGCACAACCAAGAGACAATCAGAACAACCCACAAAACAGAAATAGGAACCAGAATTATATAAGAGAAAACAATCAATATATAAAAAGGGACAATGCCAACAGATTAGACCTCCCTTCCAACAAAACTATGTAGATCAAGACGAGGAAGAAAGGGAGATTGAAAGATTAGAAGAAAATCATGTAAACTTGATTGGATCAGATAGTGAGGATGATGTCTTCCTCACTGAAGAAGAACAAGGTTTCTTCTCCTCAAAACAAAATGAAAACACTTATGAGGATTCTGAAGATTATAGGTGGGGGTTTGAGAATGCAATCATGGAGGTACATAAAAAGTATTATCTTAGAAGAAAAGGGAACATAGATAATTCAAAGGATAAAAACACTAGAACTACTGTTAGGAAAAATGCAGAAAATCAGCTTAAGAAAACAGCAGAGAAACCCAACATTTTGGCTAAGAAAACAGATTTAAACAAAGAGAAAAGAAGACAGCCAAATGTTGAACAAAACACCCCTAGCACTTCAGCTAGTGGCCCTAACAAAATTGTCCCAAATAGGAGTCCAAACAAAGTTCAACAAATCAGAATTGCTAAAAGGAATTCAATTAAAAAAACAGATGTAAATATGACAAAATCAATAGTTCCTTTCAGCCTCGAGGGAGAGATTTCAAAGATAAAAATTGCCATACCTCTAGTTGAACTAGTAACCCAATAAGTGTACAAAAACCAAGTAGGAAGTGACATTGATACATTAAACTTGATAGATGGCAAACCTGAGTTGTTGTTTGGTCCAGAAGTTGCAGGAAAATATCAAGAAGGAGTTGTCCCTCCCTTCTATGTCAATTTGAATATACATGATAGGATATTACACAATGCCATGTTAGACTTTGGAGCTTCACATAATCTTATGCTCAAAATAGTAATGGAGAGCTTAGGCTTATAAATTACTAAACCATCAAGGATATGTATTCCTTTGATTCAAGCAAAGTCAAATGCTTGGGTTTAATCAAAGATTTATGTGTAAACTTATCTCAGATCCCTGCCAAGAGTCTAGTAATGGACATAGTAGTAGCTGACATTCCCCCAAAGTATGGCATGCTTTTATCAAGATCATGGGGAGCCAAACTTTAGGGGAGCCTTCAAATGGACATGTCTTATGCCACCATCCCAGTTTTTAACCAAAACAGAAGATTATATAGGGAATCCCACATGAAATACATGGTGAGCAACATAAATAAACCAATCAACTCTCCAATATATTCCATTCAATCAAGTTTAGATTCCTTTATCTTGTACAATGAAGATCAAATCACTCAACAAGAAAAGGAAAACAAAGAGGAAATCGGTTTACTAGAACAATCAAAACTTCCCTCAAATAAAATACAAAACATTAGCAATCAACAGTAACAAGAAAATGAAAATGAGGCAGAAATACTTTGGACAATAAACTTTGATGGGTCTTGTAATAAAACAAGTGCAGGGGTAGGTATATGGATTCAAAATACAAATTAGGGTTATTTATATAAGCTAGATTTTCCATGCACCAACAATATTGTTGAATATGAAGCCCTTCTCCTTGGCTTACAGTTGCTTAAACAATTAGAAGCCCAAAAAATATCAATCCTAGGAGATTCCGAACTTATCATAAGACAATTCAAAGGAGAATATTCAGCTAAAAACCCAAGACTTAGAGAATATCGAAATGTTGCCCTTGATTTATTAAATACCTTTGAAAAATATGAGCTCATTTTCATTCCAAGAGCACAAAATCATCTAGCAAATGAACTTTCCTTCACTGCCAGCAATTGCCAAGTACCTCAGATAAATAAACATCTTAACATAAAGGTAAAAAACAGGCCTGTTGTGCCTGACAATGAGGATCAATGGAAATTTTTTGACACTGACAAACACATAGATGATTTCCTAAAATTGGAAAATGATTTTTCCATACCAGCATTAGAAACCAACCATGAAGAAAACTGTTTAGATAATGAACAAATCCCAGAATCAGTAATGACATATTCTGCT
This sequence comes from Pinus albicaulis, assembly GCA_034641835.2. Lineage (NCBI taxonomy): Eukaryota > Viridiplantae > Streptophyta > Pinopsida > Pinales > Pinaceae > Pinus > Pinus albicaulis. The sequence goes on along the minus strand of JAXQQM020076997.1, from coordinate 19,643 downwards.
GATATAAATCACTGTAAGAATCTTTTTGAAGCAGAATTAATTGACAACACAGACCAAACAGACTTAGAAGTTTTACAATGCAATAATGATACAATTCCAAGAGGTCTCATGCCTTTAGAACACATTTTTGACTTTAATGACGTAGCCAAAGAACCAAGAATGGAGCCTATGGAAACAGATGTAGAAGAACATAACATAGGCAGCCTAGCAGAACCCAAGATGATCAAACTGTCCAGCACTCTCCTAGCTCATATAAAATTGCAATACATAGTGTTGTTCAAAGAATTTAGAGATGTGTTTGCTTGGGGATACAAAGATCTGAAATCTTATGACACTAGCATCATTCAGCACAAAATTCCTCTTAAGGAAAATTAGAAACCTTTAAAAAAGAAACTAAGAAGGATAAAACCTATTTTATTGCCTTTAGTTAAGAAAGAAATTGAGAAAATGTATGATGCTGGGATTATAGTATCCCTTATATATTCAGAATGGGTGTCAAACCTAGTTTCTGTTAGGAAGAAGACAGGGGAAATCAGGCTCTGCATTGACTTTGGAAATTTAAATAGGGCCTCCTTGAAATACAACTACCCCTTACCCAAGATGGACCATATACTTCAAAGGGTAGTTGGGCCAAAAATAATATCTCTGTTGGACGGGTTCTCAGGGTACAATCAAGTGTTAGTGCTCCCAAGTGATCAACACAAAACTGCTTTTACTACACCTTGGGGCACCTTTATGTATGTCAAAATGCCATTTGGTTTGATGAATGCAGGGGCCACCTTCCAAAGGGCCATGGACATAGCCTTATCAGAATATATTGGCTATTTTATAATCATTTACCTTGATGACATAACTGTTTTCTCTAAAACTGATGAAGAACATTTGATTCATTTAAGAAAAGTTTTTGAGAAATGTAGAAAATTCGGCTTATCTTTGAATCCCAAGAAGACACTCTTTGGTCTCCAAGAAGGCAAGCTTCTTGGTCACATAATTTCAGAAGAGGGAATCAGAGTATACCCTAAGAGGATTCATGGCATATTGAAAATCAGTCAACCAAGAAGCCTCAAAGAATTACGATATTTCATTGGAAAGATTAATTTTTTGAGGAGGTTTAACCCCAACCTTGCTGAGCTATTAAAAAAAATTACAAAAATGCTTAAGAAAGAGGTAGGTGTTAAATGGACAACACAAGCTAAACAATCATTTGAAATGGTTAAACAAGTTCTCACTCAAACACCAGTCCTAATTAGTCCGGATTTCACGAAAGACTCTTATATATTTTCTTTTTCATATGAACATACAATAGCTGCAGTATTACTTCAAAAGAATGACATGGGGCAAGAAAAGCCAATATCATTTTTTAGTAGGGCCTTAAGAGATGTTCCTCTCAAATATAACATCATGGAGAAGCAAGCCTTAGCATTAGTGAAAGCATTAAAAGACTTTAGAGTCTACATTTTACACTCTCACGTAATTGCTTTTGTTCCACATACTTTTGTCAAGGATATCCTAAGTCAAGACCCTGATGGTAAAAGGGGAAAATGAATTGCTACTATTCTTTAATATGACTTAGAAATCGGGCCCACCAAACTGATTAAAGGGCAGGGGTTAGAAAAACTCATGGCTGAGTCAAACTTCCAAGCACTAGATATGAATATGGTGGATGTGTTGGAAAAAATAGAAGAATTCACTGCCCCTTTCATTCAAGAAGCATTCTTGAATTCTCCTTGGTATGCTAACATAATTTATGTTCTTTTATATCTAAATTCCCCTCCTTCTTTGTCTAAAACTAAAGCTAGATTTTTGAAACAGAAGGCTTTGAATTATTGCATATTAGATGGGGTATTATATTGGAAAAATGCTGTTGGAATTTTTCTTAAATGTTTACCTGAGGATGATGCAGGAAAAATAATGCATGAGCTGCATGAAGGAGAATGTGGAGGACACCTCTACTAGAAGACCACAGCAAAAAAAATCCTCAGATCTGGTTACTATTGGCCCACCCTTTTCCCAGACACTCAAAAGTTACTCATGTCTTGTCATAAGTGTCAAATTTTTTATGGAAAAATAAAGCTCCTTCCCTTACCCTTACATCCCATCAGTGTTGAGGCACCCTTTCAAGAATGGGGCTTGGACTTCATTGGGGAAATTCACCCATTTTCATCAGCCCAGCATAAGTGGATCCTCATTGCCACTGATTATTTTAGCAAGTGGATAGAAGTCATACCATCTAGGAATGCTACTGACTCTATCATCATCAAGTTCCTTGAAACAAACATCCTATCCAGATTTGGTTGTCCTAGAAAAATCATCACAGATAATGCTTTTGCCTTCAAGTCTAAAATAATGGTTTATTTTTGTTACAAATACCATATCACCATAGGCCATTCTACTGCCTACTATCCCCAAGGAAATGGATTAGTTGAATCCTCCAACAAAAGCCCCATCAATATCATCAAAAATTTGTTGGAGCAGAATCAGAAATCATGGCACAGTAAGTTGGTTCATGCCTTATGGGCTGATATATTGACTACAAAGAAGTCAATAAATATGTTCCCCTGTCAGCTGGTCTATGGCATGGATGCAGTCTTCCCAACATCATTAGGAGTTCCAGTCATGAAACTCCTTCAAGAAGTGCAAACTGAAGAAAATGATATGCAGAGAAGAATCAACCAAACAATTCATTTACAGCAGTCCAGAGAAGAAGGCTATGAAAGAACACAACTAGTCCAACAAAATATCAAGAAAATATTTGATAAAAGGACTAAGGTAAACAATTTCCAAGTTGGAAATGTGGTTCTCAAATGGGATTCAAGGAGGGAAGAAAAGAAAAAACATGGCAAGTTTGAGAACCTATGGAAAGGAACCTACATTATTCATGCTGAGAGGGGTCACAATGGTTTCTTTCTGAAAGAGTTGAATGGAGAAGATTTATATGGAAGTCCTATCAATGGCAGGATGCTCATGAATTATTTCTGTCAAGATTCATGAGTTTCAAAGCTTTTTTCTTTCCATTGTAAATATCATTGTTTGAACATTGCATTCAAAGTTAGAAAAATAAAAATACAAAAACAATAGAAAAGAAAAGAGGGTAGATAAAAAAAAGAAAGGTACAGCCCCATACCAAAAAAGAGAGACAAAATCTGAAAGTGTGCAAGCTCAAATACCACTCCTAAAAACACACTTCTAGTTAGTCATATAGCCTAATCATGACTAACTATCTTTTCAATTTACTGCTGATAGGTTAGTGAATTAGATCAACCAAACAACAAAATCTTGGCTTATCAGTAAGGTAGATTAGGATAGAATAAAGAAGGTTCTAACATGCTCAAATCCTTAACCTTTGATATTGATGAAGAACTGGTTCTAATATGCTTAAAACTTGAACCAGAAAAGAAATATGAAACAACTCAAACAAGCCTAAAACCAGAGCTGAAGAAATGATGAAGGATGTTTTTAAATTTTCAGATCTTAAGCCTTCACAATTTTGTTTTAAATTTCTGCAAAATTTAATCTATGCGCAGCTTTTTTTTATGCCATAGATCAAAAACAAGTTAGACTGCTTAATCCTGGCTTCACTGTTTTTAAATTTCAGTTCTAGAAAATAGAGAATAAAATTCTGTCAGACAGTCTAATCCTGACAAATAGTAGTTAGGTAGGGAAACTTATGAGTTCAATTGCTTAAATCTGAACTCATGGAGGAATAAGATTAGACTTAGATTAGTTTCCTATTTTCAAAAGAATAAAATGTTTATGAAGAGAGTTTGCTAGTCCAAATGCACTCTGAAAGAAGAAAAACTGTTAGGATCATTAGGAATGGGTAGGTAGAGATGTTGTTTTGATAGAATTCCATTGTTTTAGATTGCTGCAGAGATTATCAAATCAAACAAAGGCCAGCTAAAGGAAAATAAAGTTGATGCCCAATGGATTACGACACTGGTTTACTGAAAAGACAGAGATCAATAGCTGAGGTTCTGGACACCTAAAAAGAACCAACTGTCCTCCCCAAGTGGAGCCACTGTTAGCCACCTATAAATTTTGTTATACCAAGAGGTGGCTAGACTTTGTCTTCAAGCCTTCAAGAGATAGTTTCCTTTGAAAACCTATCATCTTTTTGAAGTCTTATGATGTTCTTTATCCTTTGAATTAATCTTCACCGTTGTTTCACTATAAGTCCTTAAGTACCTATTGATTTACCAAGAGAAAGACTGCTTGAAGAAGCTCCATTTCCCCTCATTACACTTCTTCATTTCATTCTCCATATTTGTTACACTAAAATCTGTCATCCTGAGATTTTACTATGAGTATGAGCTCATTATTACTCATACTTCCTCCTTTTGCAAGTCTAACATATCTGCTCCTCATATCAAGCTTTCAAAATCAGAGAAAAGTTCCTAAAAATCCCCTAAACATTGGTATCGCACTTTCTCTATTCATTACCTGCGGTCCCGCACCTAAAGTTCAGCTTGCCTGCGGAACCATACCACACGTTCTTTGTGTTATGGGTGCGGACCTCTGTAAAACTCAAAAAGGTGAGAAAGTAAAGATAAAAAGTTGATTTCAGATGAATTTTAGAAGAATCTAGATGGGAATTTTCGGGAATGGATACGCTTTGAGAAGGTTCATGCATCCCTCACTTGATGGAGCTAACCCCTTGATGTAAGGAGCTAATCCCTTTGAAGGAGGATTCTATCCCTTCATATTTGGAACAAGAAACCTCCTCTTTTCCACTATAAAAAGAGGCCTTGGGTAGCCTCAAAGAGAGTTCAAGCTTAAGATATTTGAAGTTAAATGTTGTTGAGATTCAGACTCAGTTAACTAAGACTTTCTGTGAGGTTAAATCACTCATCTCTATCTGTCTTGGTTCAAAGAGTGCAATGCTTGTCAAATTAGAAGAGATTCCTGCTTCGGACCCCAAGAAGACCTGCACGACATCAAGGCACAGGTTGTAAAGGTTTTCTTTATTTGAAGTTAATACAAATATACTCATTTCTCTCATTAAACTATCTATTCATGGTTTATTTCATAAATTCCTTGATCATTATGATGAGTATGGTTTATAATAATGTCTATACAGGTGCTGCGTAATATTTTTGCTTGTTTGTGACTGCAGATTCACGAGAAACGTTCTTTCAAGGGCACGGGAAGGACGTCAATGAGATCAAGCAAGCGCTGGACATAAGGTAGGCCTTACACCTATATAGCATTTTTATGAATCTTACATGCTTAGAGAGAGATTAGTATAATTGGCTGTTTGTTGCTAGTTAATTTTAGTACTAGAGAGATCGGTCTTGTCCGCAAGACGGATTAATCTACACAACAAAATGGTGACTCCACTGGGGACAGAACTTGTTGTTTTTGGTTCTCTTTTATTTTTGATTTGAGGAAACATTTTTTCCTGGTTTTTGATTGATACATATCTGTCTGGGTAATTTAGATTTTCCCTGTTTTTGAAAATTTAGAAATATTTTAAGTTTTTCTATAATTTTTCCTAGGACCACACTCTGCCTTACTTTGACAGTGCGGGCAGGTTTGCACTTTCTGTAAAGAATACAGTGCGGGACCGCACCTGTCAATACTGGTTACCTGCGGACCCTGTAAAATTTTTAGAAAACCTCTAGATTTCTTTTTCTAGTTTATTTTTAGATCTTTGGTTTCTGCCCAGACTGATTATTGTTTCTGTCAAGAATTCTTTGTGAATGAACTCCAATAGTGTTGATGTTTGATGAATTTCTAGAAAATTTTGCAGTTTTAGTTGTTTCACTTGGTCATTCTCAGCGTTAGAAACTTTGAGCATTTGCGGTATCTGAATTCATTGATCTCTTTTTGTCTTTAAGATAAATACAGTTGTGAACATCATCCATGTGAGAAATTAAACCTTGTTTCTTTACCAGAGCTCTGCAGAAAAAACTTGGTTGAAGGTTTTGAATTTCATTTTTTATAAAAACATATTTTGAGTGTTTTTTATCTGTTTGTTATTCTGGATGAATAGATTCTTAGTTTGCTGAACAACTAAGCAAAACATTCTTTTAAAAAAAAAATCTTAAAGCTTTTACTCAATTTAGATTGTTTAAATTCAATAGATCTCAAGATTAGATTTTGTAGTTTTGAGTAGTTTTTTATAGCTTTCTTTTGAAGGAAAATTGTTTTGTAGCTTTGACTTTGGAAAGAAAAGGATTTTGTTATGAGCTTGATATATTATTATTGAAAAGACAAATAGTTTCTTTCAATTATTTTTCATGTTTTAAAGAAAGAATTAAAAGAATGGCATTCTCCAACTCTTTCTTAAATAGAAGTTCATTGAAAGAAAAAGAATTGAATATCATCATAGGTGCATTTTAGTGTTTTTTGGAAGTCGAGTCTTCACATCATCCAAAGTTTCATTTCCGCACCCATTGACTTAAGAAACAGCTCCTAAAAGTAACGCTTAATTTAAAATTCATCTAGTAATCTTTTTATTTCTAGGGTTCTTATCACCAACATAGCTTAGGCTAGTATCTTGGAGTAGGGAGTAATTAACTCTCCAAGGTAGCTAAAACAAACAAGTAGACAAATCTTGCGGTAGGAAGAATTCCAGTTGTTGCATGTATGTTCTAGGAAGCTCCTCTTAAAGGAGTTAAGCACAAGATCATATCTGAACCAGTGGGGTAATCAATCCTTCCTCATTGGGAACGATAGAAGATATACACGTATTAAAAACGGTAAACCTCGGATAGACCATTGTTGAGGAGCCTGGGGTCACTTGTCGGTAAACCTTGGATTATTTCAAGGAGCCTTCAAGGGGATTGAGCTTTGTTACTCTGCCCTTGCGTGTGTGTCGGATCGTAGACTGTTCCCCCAGGTATATTTGTTTCAGTTGGTAACCTTAGTGGCTATAATCTTTAGGATTCTTTCCTAAGGTGAGGGTGGAGGGAAGATCCCACTGTACCTGGAACAGACGTCAGCTAGACTCACTTGGACTCTCCGGAGGGTTATCTTCACTCGAGATGGTATAGTGGAGAAACTTGCACCGGTCTGTTTCATTAAACAGGTTGTCAGGGTAACTGTTCCAACCGCCCTTTTCGTGTTAAAATTATACTAAGTTGGATTTCATCACCAACTAGTGTTTTTAGTACGGAAAGTTACCTGTTTGTGTGTGGTTTGAACTCTTAGATTTTTAAGCGAATGATTCAATTGTTTGTTTCTTAGATACTTTAGGTGTTTTCATTGAAATTTTTCTTTGTTTGCGTGTGATTAGATAATTTTTAATCGTGGCGGAATTGCCGAGACAATCCCGGAGAATACAAGGGAAACCCCCTGAATATTCACCAAGTCAACTTGAAGGGCTTTGAGCTCTGGTACCACACAGTAGCCGTAGACTTAGGTCAACAGAAGTTGAAAGCTCAGCTATAGTTATACATCCTGATCATCAAATACCTACAACAGAATACATTCAAGAACCGATTTCAGTTTCTGAAGTTACTGAAAGTATTTCTCCTTCTGGTGAATTATCTGACGAACCTGAAATCTCTGAACCTGAAACTGAATCTTCTGTGTTAGAAACATCCTCAAGATTTATCACACCAACTTCTAGCGATCCAGGTTCACCTAGGGTAAGAAATATCATTACAGAAAATCTTCCCTCTGGACTTATTTCTATTGAAGAACTTACCAATCCAGACGAAGACATATCTCTTCCCAACTCCCCTCAATCGTTAAATCTTAGGGAGCGTGAATCTATTTTCTACAGCCCCATTCGAACTAATCCTTGGTATCTCTCTTTAACGAACTTTTTAGAGAATCCGGGTCTTACTTTTTATCCACCTCGAATTCCATTTCATCCTACACCCAAAGGTTATTATCCGTCATCTTTTATGGTCGGAGAGTCATCCATGTTTTCTCAAACGCCAGAATCATTTTTACATGGTGGTCCTTCTGTTCCTTCGGGATATCAGTCTTTGTCTGGTACTTTCTCGGGAGCAACTCCTCAACCCATCGAAAACGTGTTATCATCTGGTCTTGATGGACTTAAAATTGAAACGTCGAACGCAGAGAAAATTTTTATGATGTCTGGTAATATTCCCAATCCTCAAATTCTAGGCAGTCAGTTTCCTTCTGGGGGGCAACCTCAGGGAACTCAGTTACCGCCTGGGGGGAAACCTCAAGGTAGTCAGTTACCGCCTGGGGCACAACCTCAAGGTAGCTTTTTCCCAGGACAAACTATGGAATCATATTATTTTGGGGGGCAACCCCAAGGCCAGTACATACCTCAGGGTTATCAACCCCAAGGACAATACATTCCTCAAGGTCAACCCCAAACTCAATATGCTCCTCAGGGTCCTTATCAACCCCAGCCTCAGTACGTGCCTCAGGGTTATCAACCTCAAGGGAAGTACCCAATTCAAGGTTACCCACAGCCTTCTGGTCAACCATCTGTTCAAGGAGCCAGAAATTTACCTCTTAATTATCAACCCTACGTTCAACCAGGTTATGGTCCTTACATTCAACCTTCTATGGGACAATACCCCAAAACTATGGTGTTGGATCCATCCCAATATCAACAGCCTTTGCAGCCTAATGTGCAGTTGCCTTATCAACCTGGCCAGCCATTGGTTTCTGGTCCAACCCAGCAACCTGTTCAACCATCTATTCAAACTCCTGCACCTAGTTCGGTTCAGCAGGCTGGGCCTAGTACACCTTAGACTCCGCCTCAAACTGCTGCAACTGCTGCAACGTCTGTTCAACCTGTCACGCCTGTTTCTGGAGTATCTGTAGCACCAACTTCGGCCATCCCTGTATCCGTGCAAATCCCTCAAGTCTCTGTACCTCAGTCAGGACCCTCCATTCAGACTACAGTTCAGATGCCTGCAGGACAAGCCGGTATGAGTACAGTTGTTACAAGTCAACCTCAATTTACGTATCAACCGTACCAAGGACAGCCGCAATTCGGTCCCTATGTACAGAATCCAAACTATCAGTATCAACCGTACCCTGGTTATACTTATCAACAACCTCAATATGGTTCGGTTCATCCTAGTTATCCAGCAGGTTACACAATACCTAATGCTAATCCGATTCCTAGTTATCCTGGGTATCCGCTTCCTGGATCTGCTTTGGCTTCTCAAGGTTTTCGTGACCCTAACCGTCAATTACCGTTTATCGCAACTTTGGACTTACCGGATTTGACGCGCCTTACAAATGATCCAATTTTCTATTATCAGAACTGGCCGCCAATGCCTCATAAGTTTCCCAGTGATATACCAAAATTCGAAGGTAAGTCAGGGGAGGATCCATCGAATCATGTTATGACTTATCACCTTTGGTGTGCATCTAATTCAATCGTTGATGATTCGATTCGCTTACGTCTTTTCCAAATAACCCTCATAGGTCTTGCTGCCAAATGGTACATTGAGTTACCTCGCAGCTCGTTTCATAATTTCAGTCAGTTAGCAACAACTTTCTTGACTCATTTTCAGTTGCCTGTCAGATACGACAATGGCACAGAATTATTAACTTCACTAAAACAATCTACGTCCACGTATATTTCTGATCATATTCATGAATGGCGACGTAGACGACGTTTAGTGAAAGTTTATATTCCGGATCAAATTTTGGCAGAATGGTTTGTTAAATCATTGTTACCCAAGATCACTGAAGATGTAGCTAAGGCTGGTGTTGTTACTGAAGAGCAAGTAATTGCTCAAGCTCAGTACCTTGACCTCGTTTATACGCAGTCAGGTACTCTACATGAAAAAATCCCAGACCTTCCAAAACAAGGTCAAATAGTTGTTGCTCCTTCAGGGTCTCATGCCGCTGACGGTATGATTGGTACAGTCAATTCTAAAAGCAAGAAGAAATCCTCAAAGAATTCTTCTCCAATTATAACTTTACCTGATTCCCCGAAAGGAGAATCCTCTCCCTAAGTTTTTGCTGATATTCATGTCGTTGAAACATCTACGACAAAATCAAAAACCGGTGGTAAAAAGAAGGGGAGGAACAAAAACAAAAAGAATTCGAAAGAGAAAACTGATAAAGATGAATCCAATGACGAAAAACGTAAACCTCACTATCCTTGCTTCATTTGTGAACAAGATCATTTCACGAAAGAATGTCCATATCGAGACGAAGTTACGAAATTCGTTAAAGGATCGCAACAACCTGCTGTCTTGAAGGATCCTTTTCCAATTCAAGATAGTAAGATGATTGGTTCTTCCTCGACTACTTTAGAAGAGCCTATTATGATGATGTCTCATGTAAGGGTTGCGACGTGATCGCAAGATTACAGTTCTAAGAATCCTGTTGATGGCAAAGAAGCAGAGTCTTCCAATGCAAATACATCAACTACAACTCCTCCTGTTTCCGGTCCGCTACAGATCGAGAAACAAAATCCAGACTTGATAATCAAACCACCTGCTAAAGGTGTTCTTCGTAAATCATCTTTCAATCCACATGCGAGAGCTCCTCAGAATTACAACATTGTTGACGATTTAGCTGTTTCTCCTTCAGCAATGTCGGCTTTGGAAGTGCTGCAATCGTGTCCAGCACAGCGTAAATTATTATTGTCTGCCATAGGAGCTGTCGATGTTCAAGATTCTAACCTTATAATCTTCGATTTAGAAAATAGTACACCACGTCTTCCTCACCAAATGGCTTTCCAGATTCCAGTGTTAGTCAAAAACAGACCTATTTTTCGGACTGTGATTGATGAGGGAGCTTCAACATGTATTATGTCGATTCAGTGTTGGAAATCTCTTGGTTCTCCTACACTTAACCAATCTCCGACGATTCTAAAGGCTTTTGATGGTCGAGGTTTTCAACCTTTTGGTATTTTACAGGATTTACCCATAGGGGTCGAAGGTAAAATTGTTAATCTAGATGTGGAAGTGGTTGATGCCCCTCTAGATTACAACCTTCTACTGGGTCGTAGTTGGTCCTATGCTATGACTGCTGTTGTCTCTTCGGTCTTTCGACTTATAAAATTTCCATATCAAGGAAAGATCGTGACAATAGATCAGTTAACTTATTTCTCATCCGACCCAGCCTCTACAGAAACAATCTAGCATGTTGGTAAAACGGCTATCCCTTATAAGGATGTTGGAGTAGGTTTGATTAAAGATTCTGGTTTACTAGGAACTTTTTCCTTTCCTCCTCCTAACGTATCGCCTTCTATTGCAAATATTCACATGATTTCATCAGACACTATTATGTTTGATGATCCTTGGATCGTACCTTCCGAATCCGAGATAGATTCATTTGATGGCGTGATGCCTTTGAGTCCATTTGAAATTGCGTACCAGGCTGTACAGTCTTTTTCCGACCCCTCTTCAACCGAAATTGATCCAATGAATGGGATCCAAGAGGAATCATTTTCTATATCTAGTTCAATTACAACAACATTTCCTGAACTTGTTCATACAGATGAGAAAATTCGTGAGTTTTTGTCTGTTGATGATTTACCATGGGAAGATCTACATCACCGATCTTCATTTTTACCTGAATTAGATCATTTTGAAAATGATTTCACTTCAATTTTTACTGCTGAATATGCCAAGGAACCTCAGAATCCATTGCAAAATCCTGATTTTGAGTTAAATTTGGAAAATATATCTAGAACGGTTCCAATTGACATTTCAGTAAAACCAGGAATAATTGAAAACATTCATATAGGTGCTTGTTGTACAGATGAAGAAATTCAGACTTATAAAGCCCTATTTCAAGAATTTCGTGACGTGTTTGCCTGGTCTTATGAAGAAATGCCAGGAATTGATCCCTCGATCGTCGTTCATGAAATTAAGACTTACCCGGATGCTAAACCAGTTCGTCAACGATTATGTCAAATTCATCCTAGAAAAGCTGCCCCTATAAAAGCTGAAGTTGAAAAATTACTTCGAGCAGGATTCATTTATCCAATTCCCTTAACGGATTGGGTATCGAATATTGTTCCTGTGACTAAAAAACAAGGAACGATAAGAGTATGTATCGATTATAGGGATATTAATCGAGCATGTCCAAAAGACAATTATCCAACTCCCTATATCGATCAGATAATCGATGATTGTGCTGGTAGTGAACTATTTTCCTTCATGGACGGTTTTTCTGGCTACAATCAAATAAATATACTCCCTGCAGATCAACCTAAAACAGCTTTCATTTGTCCATGGGGAACGTTTGCTTATTGTAAACTACCTTTTGGACTAAAGAACGCTGGAGCAACTTTTCAACGGGCTATGTCTTATGCATTTCATGACATTAAGCACATTGTCCAGCCATATCTCGATGATTTACCTGCTCATTCATTACGTAGGGCCGATCATCCCACTCATTTACGAGCAATTTTTATGAGATGTAGGCATTATCGGATAAGGCTGAATCCGCATAAATGTGTTTTCTATGTAGAATCAGGCCGATTACTGGGATTTGTTGTCTCGAAAGCAGGCATTCGCATCGATCCATCGAAGGTCGAAGCTATCATTAAATTGCATCCTCCTTCGACTTTACGCCAACTCCAAAGTTTGCAGGGGAAAGCAAACTTTTTACGTAGATTTATTCCTAACTATGCCGAGCTTACAAAGGGTTATACCCGGTTGTTGAAACAGAACATTCCGTTCTTTTGGGACGAGATTGCTGATCAATCTTTTGATGCACTTAAACACGCGTTGACCCATGCACCGTTATTGCATCCTCCCAACTACAACCAAGATTACATTTTGTACCTCGCTGCTTCTCATTCCACTATTGGGATGGTACTAGTTCAGGAAGATGAATATCACAATGAACATGTGATTTATTATCTTAGTCGGAATTTACATCCGACTGAAATCAAATACACACATGTGGAGAAATTGGCCTTGGCAGCTGTTCAAGCTGTTCAATGTTTTAGACATTACATCTTGTTACGTAAAACCACGGTAATTTCTAATTGCAACCCTATGATGTATATTTTGACCAAACAATTGCTAGGGGGCAAATATTCCAAATGGATAGTTATCCTGCAGGAATTTGACTTGGAATTTGAAAAATCCAAGGCAAAGAAATATTTGGTATTTGCGGAACTGATGTGTGATTTCCCCTCTACTGATACTGAAACAGTGGCAGAAGAGTCCATTGCAGATGAATCTTTGTTTCTTATCAGTACACTTGATCCATGGTATGGAGATATTATCGTTTATCTCCAAACCCAATCTTTTCAACCTGACATTTCACGAACTCAGCGACGGAAAATACGCTTCCAATCCCAACAGTATAATATCATTGGTGATACACTTTATCGACGTGGAGCGGATTCTGTTTTCCGACGATGTCTAACTCATGAAGAAGCTGAAAAGGTGTTAAATGACTGTCATTCTAGAGCATGTGGCGGTCATATGTCTGGGTATGCCACAACCCAAAATATATTGCGTGCAGGTTATTTCTGGCCAACGTTGTTCAAAGATTGCATTTATGCGGTTCGGAAATGCCACAACTGTCAAATTTTTGATCGAAAAGTGAACGCGCCACCCGCTCCTCTTCACCCTATAATTGCTGTTGGTCCTTTCGCAAAATGGGGTATCGATTTTATCACATGTAAATCTCACTCGGCCGGGGGGCATGCCTATATTATTCTAGCAGTAGATTATTTTACAAAATGGGCCGAGGCGATGCTTACATATTCAGCTGACGGCAACACTGCTGCAACATTCGTATTTAATCACATAATTGCTAGGTTCGGTGTTCCTCAAGCTATTATTACGGATCATGGAAGTCATTTTCGGAACGTCATGATGACTGAACTGACAGAACAGCTTGGCTTGCGCCACGATAGTTCCACTCCGTATTATCCGCAAGCCAATGGTCTGGTTGAAGCCATTAACAAAGTTTTAGTCACCATGATCAAACGAATCATTGGTATTCACAAGACGAATTGGCATTCCATGTTATTTTCAGCGTTTTGGGCATATCGAACCTCAGTCAAAACATCAACGGGTTTCACTCCTTTTCAACTGGTTTACGGTTTGGAAGCTGTGTTGCCGATTGAATGCGAAATACCGTCACTAAAATTAGCCGTAGAATTACTTCCAGCTACGTCCGAAGAGGAGAAACGTTTCTTGTACTTAGCCCAATTAGATGAGAATCGATGAAATGCTGCAATAGCAAACGAGGCTCATGTTAAAAGGATAAAAGCTCAGTATGATAGAAATGTGACCCCTCGAAATTTTTCAGAAGGAGACCTAGTTTTACTTTATGATCAAGCTAACGACAAGCTAGGATCTGGAAAATTCCTGCCCATGTGGCATGGTCCTTTTATTGTTAAACGAAAGTTAGCAAAAGGGGCCTATGAGTTGATAGATTTTGACGATATCCCTTTGGATAAACCCATAAATGGGCTTTATCTAAAGCGATATTATGCTTAAACGAGGTGTGGAGATTTTGTTAGTTTAGATTTCTTTACTGCTGGTGTGTTAGATTAGAAAAGTGTGCCTAGTTTAGAAGTGTGTTTTTGTCACTATTCCTGCTTATCTGAGTTTTACTCTTGGTATTGCAGATGTCGACGTCTCTTCAAACCTACATTGGTTTTGTTGATGGTGCTTGTCGTAGTACACGGAACATTTCTTCCGCAGCTTGGGTTATCTATTCACTCTCTGACGAGTTAGTGTCCATGCATGGGGTAAGCCTTGGTCAAACAACAAATAACATTGCCGAGTATAGTGCAGTGATTGAATTATTGTCTGAATCCATATCATTTGGAATTCGGAGTTTGATTGTAAGGTTGGATTCTGAACTTGTTGTATTACAGCTTAACGGGGTTTATACCATTAGAAATCCAGTGTTATTACGGTTGTTTTTTAGAGTTCGTCTTTTGGAACGTGAGTTTGATTACATTGAATATCAGCATATTCCAAGACATTTAAATACATTAGCAAATTCAATTGCTTCTAGTATGATAAATAGACATTTGCAATAATTAAAAGTAGTAAAACAAACAACATTCACATATGTACACAGATAGCCGTCAAAATAGTGATATATCATAGTATAGGAGTGTTTTCAAAAAATATACATCGTCTTCGATCATAGGTTGGAAACACCTTATGATCGGCAAAAATGATAATACAAAAGACAAAAATATGAGTCTACATGATCATCCCATCACTGATGGTGATCACGATACGAAACCATTGCCCGCGCTACCCTGCATAGGAACCTCCTGAAAGGTCCTGAAACTCCAATCACATATCTCTGTAGCCTGAGAGGAATGTCATCTATACTGGTCTCTGGAATATCTAGAGTCAAGCGCTCTAGATGATGATCCAAATCAGTTAAAATCTCTGCTGATTGGCCTGCTGGGGCTGGTGCGGGCGCAACTGGTTGTCATCTCTCGTAAGGTTGGAGATGAGCTGGTCGATGTGGACCCACGTCTGCATTCAAAAAACTTTTGATTATTAGTTTTCAAAGACGATAAAAAATTAAAAAAAAATTAGAATTTAGCAAACGTTGAAAAATGTTTTTACCTGAATCATCCCACTGTTCCCCTGCTGGGAGAACCATCTCTGTCACCGCGGAAATCTATCCCGGCATACGGAAAATCCTCTATCACAAAAAGTTGGCGATCCAGCCAACGAAAATATGAAGGAGGGAATCGCACAATCTTAGTGCCCTCAATAGCATGACGAGCCATCAACGCGGACCAACGAACCATTCTCGGTTCTCGAAGTCGACCGGCATCAACAGCAATACTCTGTGGAGATAACATGGGGATCCTCTCCAGAGCGAAAGAAACGACGATGGATCCATATCCAAAGTTTTTTAGTTTCCCATTTTTTGCTCTGGTTAGTTGGCCTTTCACATTGGCCAACACAGCTTCACACCAGTTAAAAATGGTGCTGCGAAAACAGTCTGCGGCAACACGCATTTGGGAACCAGTAGCTACATGAAGCGCAGCACTCCCACACAGTTTGGTAACAGTAAAAGCAATAACTTTCAATTCAGGACGGATGATTTGTTTTATGTCTATCCGTTTGTCCCGAGGATTTGCCTGATCATTGCAAAATTCTAGTTGGAGACTAGCGACAGTCTGGCCACCTGGCCTAGTCCCAAACAAAGAAACTTGTTCGCCCCTCTTGGACAAACCAGTCAAGAAATATATATCCTCCAGCTCAATTTCGAGCCGGTGACCACCAATGAAGAAGCACTGGTCCTCCACATTCCATCTGTCTACCAACCATGTCAAGAGTTCTACTTGTGCCCTCATGCCTGAGATGGCCCAAAATTTGTATAAGCCACATGCTTTTAATGCCCTTTGTGTGGGAAAATGAAGTATTGCGGCTTCATCCACTTCCTCATGCTCACATTCTCGCTAGATAAGCATCTTGTTACTCCTACAATACAGAAAAAGGCAAGTTAGAATAGTTTTATTTGAAAAATTTTGGCAAATAAATGAGAAATCCATGCTTTAAAACTAACCACGCGGGTACCACACCCGCTCTGTGTAAACAGAGCGTAGGTCCGCACGCTCAATGTGTGTCGGGTGCGGAACCCACGACTTTTTCCTTATAGGAAAAATTCGGGGTCCACAGGTAGCCTGTGTCCCACCTACGGACCCCGCGGGCGCATTTTTGAACCATTTTTTGCCCCAAAACTTCAAACTAAAGCCTAAAAACAAATTTCAAACAGATGAAAAACAAGATAAGGAGGTCGTGGATTACCTGGGATTGACGGTTTTTTATTCCAATGGACGAATTTTCCAGAATCTTCACAGGAACTTTCTTACCCAAAAGCTTTTTACTTTTCACTCTGGAACTGAACGGTAAAAATGAAATTGAAAAAGTCCTTTTTATAAGTTTTTTCGAATGGATGAATTTTTAATTTATTTATTTTTCACTTTAAAAAGGGTATTTTTGAAGGCATTTTTGCTTATCTTAAACAGGTATGTGTAATGTTTCAATTTTTTGTGCAGAAAATGGATTTTTTAGGTGAACTGATCATTTTTCAACAAAGAGCATACTTTTATCACTTTTTCGGACTCTTTCAAAAATTTTACGAAAAAACGAAACCTTGGAGTCATCTTTTAAGCCCTTTTCAGACTCTCTAAATATGAAAATATCGCCGAGTACTTGACTATTCGAACTCGTTAAAGTAAATGAACAGTCGTCCTTTCAGTATAAGTTTACCCCTTTTACGGACTGAAATGGACTATTTACGAAAAAGGTATACATTGACTAAATACGGTCAATAGAGTTCTCTCCCGCATTATTTTATCCTTTTTCGGGCTCGAGAGACTAAATTTACGAAAAATTACACCCACGGAGTTTTCTTAAGTTTTTCTTCTGACTCCCTAAAACTGAAAAACACCGAGTTTCTCCTATACTGGACTCGTTAAAACCTAACAGTAAAGGACCTGTTTAATTTTCAACAGGAACGAACCACTCCTTCTTAGGGTTTGAATTTTAAACTAAGTTGGACTCATCCGAAGGATGAGCTCATAACCAAGAAAATGTTATCCTCCTCAAGCTTGTCAAAAATAAAGAGGTACTTGCCAGAAATGGTGGGGGAAAAAGAGAGAAAAATGGGCGTGTTTGTTGTATTTTAAATTTTCGAAAATTTAGTCAACCACTCTTGAACACGACACTTTTTATTCACCTGGGTTGGGAAATCCTTTGCCTAACAGTTAATCAAACCACATTGAAAGTCTTCAGCCGGTTTATGGGTATTAGCTTTGGGTCAATCGTTACCAAGCCATCTGCAGTGTCGTTATGTGTTCAAGAGAACAGTTCAAATAAACCATTCATCTGCAAAATATCTTTCATCCATTTTTGACCATCCCTGATTCAGTCCTTGCCAATATATTTTCAAAACTTGATCTATGATTTCGTGTTGTGGGCTTGCCTACGACAGGTCACTTTCTATCGACATCAGCACATTATCTAGGAAGTTGATCCAGAAATCGTCAGTACCTTGAAATCTACATGCCTCAATGGCAGGTTTCTCGCCTTCGACGATAGGTTGCATCATCGACCTTCGATCGAATGATTCCGTGACATGTTCGACTTCAGCTCATTCATTCACATTTCATGGATTGTACTGGGTACTTTGAGAGCCATTGACATTACTGGTGGTTTCTCTCACACTTGTTAACAGTTCACATCATTGACTGGTAATCAAGTGGTTTCTACCATGTTCGACTTCAAGACATTTATTCACATGGATAGAATCGTACTAGTTCGAGATGCGGAAGTCAAGACCTTGGATCTAGTTTCCACCATCCAGGCTGCGAGGAGTTTTGTTGTCATCTATACAGTAGACTATTTATAAATAGATGGCTGCGTCCATACTGTGTCTACATATATCTGTACTATGATGTATTCAAAATCATTCCTGTATCAGAACGATTTGAGTTAGTTTCTAGTTAGTTTTTATCTGAGTATGGGAATGCCTACCTCAGTGATGACATATATATGTATATATTTTGCATTGAATGTTTTTACAGGTTCCGACTGGGGTGTCCACAGGATGATCTTTGAAATGATAAAGTACTACACTCTTCATATATGACAGACTACAGCTTCATCTATTCCAGACTTTGTACTTTATGGGGCAATTTGTTACACTAAAATCTGTCATCCTGACATTTTACTATGAGTATGAGCTCATTATTACTCATACTTCCTCCTTTTGCAAGTCTAACATATCTGCTCCTCATATCAAGCTTTCAAAATCAGAGAAAAGTTCCTAAAATCCCCTAAATATTGGTATCGCACTTTCTCTATTCATTACCTGCGGTCCCGCACCTAAAGTTCAGCTTGCCTGCAGAACCATACCGCACGTTCTTTGTGTCATGAGTGCGGACCTCTGTAAAACTCAAAAAGGCGAGAAAGTAAAGATAAAAAGTGAATTTCAGATGAATTCTAGAAGATTCTAGATGGGAATTTTCGGGAATGGATACGCTTTGAGAAGGTTCATGCATCCCTAACTTGATGGAGCTAACCCCTTGATGTAAGGAGCTAATCCCTTTGAAGGAGGATTCTATCCCTTCATATTTGGAACAAGAAACCTCCTCTTTTCCACTATAAAAAGAGGCCTTGGGTAGCCTCAAAGGGAGTTCAAGCTTAAGATATTTGAAGTTAAATGTTGTTGAGATTCAGAATCAGTTAACTAAGACTTTCTGTGAGGTTAAATCACTCATCTCTATCTGTCTTGGTTCAAAGAGTGCAATGCTTGTCAAATTAGAAGAGATTCCTGCTTCGGACCCCAGGAAGACCTGCACGACATCAAGGCACAGGTTGTAAAGGTTTTCTTTATTTGAAGTTAATACAAATATACTCATTTCTCTCATTAAACTATCTATTCATGGTTTATTTCATAAATTACTTGATCATTATGATGAGTATGGTTTATAATAATGTCTATACAGGTGCTGTGTAATCTTTTTTCTTGTTTGTGACTGCAGATTCACGAGGAACGTTCTTTCAGTGCACGGGAAGGACTTCAACGAGATCAAGCAAGTGCTGGATATTAGGTAGGCCTTACACCTATATAGTGTTTTTATTAATCTCATATGCTTAGAGAGAGATTAGTATAATTGGCTGTTTGTTGCTAGTTACTTTTAGTACTACAGAGATCGGTCTTGTCGGCAAGACGGATTAATCTACATAACAATATTCATTCACAAAGACCTTCATTTGACTTCT